>JAUKNK010000031.1:6422500-6595000 GCA_030765055.1 Mantis religiosa | reverse complement strand
CACGACTGAAGATTATAACACTTTTCTCAAGATTATTGATTTTCTTGTCACTATAGTTACTTCCGCTTTATTTTGTGATTGGCCGATCCAATGGCACGTCACCACATCACGTCATACCACGTCACACCACTACTACTTCGGCCAATCACACAACTACATACATTTTTATATATTTAAATTATTAAATACATTTACATAATTAGTTTTTATAAATTTATAAACCTTTCATACCTCAAACATAACCAAAAAGTACTGTTACAGATATAATATAGAACCAAAGCAGTCTATCAACAAAAACTCAGTTTCAGTTTTCTTTGGTGCCGATAGATGGTATAGTTTAGATTATGCTACGGAGCGGCTCGGCACGGAGGTTCAGTCCTAGTCTATTGTATCTAAGCATCAAGTGGGGAATCACCGGGAGGAAGGATGAGGCGAGAAGAGATAGAGGGCAGCCGTCCCAAAGAGTCCCTACAGTGTAGAGGGCACGGTCGATACACTTTTCCAGTTGGAAACTCCCCGGCAGGCCTGTATAGCCGGCATCCTATTCATCATGTTTAAACTCGAGGGTATCTACCAGGGCACATCCTCACAGAGTGAAGAGTGACCCCCTCCCTCTAACGACCAGGGAGTTACAGAGCTGTCCCAAAAGGACGCCCGGTGCCTCCGTGGGGCTTTCCATACGTCAAGACCTAGAAACTAACAAGCCCTCCCCCATCTGGTGCTGTGGACTCAAGGCGGGATGGAAGTGGATACCACACTTACGAGCGTCAACCCCGCAGGGAAGACTACCGATATGACCTTGGTAGGGCCACCTGGTCATCTAGCACACCTTCTACTAGCTCTGCAGGCTAGTACCCGGGACTTACGAGGCAACCCTCTACCCCCTCCGGGCGGCCGTAGCCTAGCCGGAAGTACCCAATTCCCCGTGGGTGTCGGGAACACACTGACCCTCGAGTCCAACCCAATCCGAACAACTCCCCGACGGGAGGGGCTCGGCAGTTCGGCCCGAGGTTCCTCTGTATTGTTTTATCTTGAAAAGTGCAGAGCAATGCGCAGTGGTATCTGGACGAGTCCACCTCAGAACGGTAGCAACTGGAGGGGAGGGCAGGTCAGTTGCGTACCAGTGGCGAGCAAATAAACACGTGCAGAGCTACTCAGTAACACTACAGCTTGTTTCAAAATGTGCTTGTCTCCTGGTTCCAAGAGAGCATTTAGAAATGACGCCTCCTAGCAGCACATTAAGAAATAAACTGCTACATTTAAAAACACGAGAAGTAATAATTAATATGTATAGATTTATAAAAAAGAAACAATGGTCTGGGTCAGCTATAAAAATCTGGGGAAGGGTATCTGAGACAACAGTTGTGTCTGAAAGCAGTTTAGGTGAGTTATTAAGGAAAGAAAAGCCATTGGTGCTAGTGCAACAACGTCCTTCTCTATGCCCAGTAAACAAAGATTAAGAACATGACAAAATATAATTTGGATGTTTTAATTCAGAAGTAGCTAGGCGAACTATGGATAATCTCTAAAGCACAGAAAAACAAAGACCAACTTTGAAGAAAGTGCTTATGAAGCTGAAATTCTACTGACTTCCAAGGCAGTGTCTGAACATTAAGAAGAGTTCTTTTGAAGCTAGGATTATTTGAAAAAAGTAAACACCAAGCGTGACAGACAAATTTTATTCGAACATCGCACCATACGTGCAAAAGGACTTAAGTATTTACGAAATATTCGGAGATATCGAAGTGAAGTTTATATAGTTTATATGGACGAAACTTATATAAATACAGCACATACTGGACCATATGCCTGGAGTGAAATACGTTACAGGGACTCTGCAGTGATATTGAAAGGCCGACAGTTGTTTATCATGCCTGCTGGAGGAGAACAGGGTTTTGTTCCAAATGCCTATGTACTATTTAAGATCCAACAAAAGCGTGGAGATTACTACCATAGTAAGAATTACAACTTAGTTTGTAAGAGCTGCAAAACTGGCTTCGAGAATGAAAGTTGTTTTTAGACACCTTATGCACCGCCCTCCCCTCTCGTAATCTTACGCGTGTGACGCATTGTGGCGATAGGTGCACTATCCCTACCACAGTTGCTACTCATCCCTACCGCGCAGGATTCCTGTCAAGATAAAATAATACATCTGTACCACGAGTGCTAAGGGTTCGCAGCGCCCGCACCACGGCAGCTGAAGGGGACGAATCCCCTTCCCTACGGGAAGTCACTTAGGACAGGACAATCACCTAACTTTCTTCGGCGAACATGTATAATGGTTCGGTATATTGCATAGAGCTCTGCACTATAAATGGCAGTACTGCCATGGAAACCGAATGTATAGGGTTCGGCTCCATGGACATAAGCACATCCAACACCTGTAGCACTTTTAGATCCATCCGAATAAATTAAAGTACATATTTATAACATGATACAAACTCTAAGGAACTGCGGATACTACACGAGGCGTCGTAGCCTTCCTGTGCACCGTCATCCCAAGATCTACGTGGGATCCTGCACGCAACCATGTAGGATACACTCTTTCGCACTTAGGAAACATCCTAGGCATTTCAAGTGCATGCATCCTTAGAAGCTCCCCGTACCGAAAACCTGACGGCTTCGGATTTACACGTGTGTACCTATAACGTCCATCAATTACGGAGTCGAAAAACGTTGCAAACCTCGGATGTGAAGGCATACTATGAGACGGAGGTGACCTTGACCCGCAATTGAATCATTTGTGCGCACAGTATCGGGAGAGATACAACAGCTCGGGATCGAACCCGAATGCGGAGACAATGACCCGGCAATCTCTGTCCTAACTGTTCAGTTAACCGTAACATAACATCTTGCACTGTTTCTGTTAATCCGCGCGACGAGGGGACACCGTTATATGTGTAACAGAAAGCTGAAAACTATGGTTGGCGGATTGTGGACTCCGAGCGGAATTTACATTTAACTCAAACCAAGGCACATGGAATTCCGCCTTTCTTGAATGTCTTCTATTAGCTAGGAAGGAGGGGAATAATAATAGAGAGAATATTTAAATTCTGGTAGAAGTGTATTAAAGGGCAGAAAGGGGAATTATTGAATTTGTGTATGAAGCAACAGAAAAGCATTAAAAATACAAACAGTTGGTGGTCGGAATTGGAAAGAATTATATTAAAGATAGGCATGGGAGATCTATGGAGAGCAAAGGAGACAAATTATAGCAGTTTTTGGAAGGAAGTGAGAACTAGACTACAAAACATAGATAGGCAAGATATATGGGAAAGTATAGAAGAAAAGAAATCTTTGAAATATAGAATATGAGTAGTTGTCATGCAGTTTTTGAGATTACTCACTCAGATAAGATGTTCTCCATATCTCCATAAGCGCTTTTCGGTCTAGTTTAGACCATCTTCAGTGGGTGCTGACCAACTACTCTTTCTGGTTTTTTTTTTTTTTTTTTCAATTGAACTGTGGACCTGTGGTGGCGGATGAATTTCGTCTTCCATCTCGTTCTCTGGACCAATATTTAAGTTACTTGTCTGTGGGAGATGTGCTTCCTCACTCATATGTTCCTGGAGTAAACTAGATTGGTTGACATATGGATTAATTTCAACTGGATCTATGTTCTTTAAATTGGTTTCAACAACATCGATGTTGGATTTTTTAACTTTTTTAATAAGTTGTAAAACACTGTTTAATGGTGGTATCTCAAAATTCAATAGGTTTTCTGTTTCACTATTTAGGATATAAATTGTTTCCCAAATATCTAATTCGTTAACTGTTTGTACATGTTTTAATAATTGTATACTTTGGCCAATTTCATGGTTGTGTTTCCAGAAATGATTGGCAACTGCAGACTTTTCTATTTGTTTAAGTTTTATATTTCTCAAGTGTTCCGTTTGACGGGTTTTTAAATTTCTCTTAGTTCTACCAATATAATATGCTTCACAATTGTTACATGGTATTTTATATATTCCAGATAATTTTGAGCAGATTCTTAAGACTGAAGTTATTTTTTGGGGCTAATTTTATATTATAATTATGAAAAATTCTTTTAAATTTGTTAAATGCCCAAGGGTGATAGGTAAACTTCTTGTAGATAACAGTAGTTTCTGGTTTCTTTAAAGTAGTAAATGAACTTATGTGGTTTTTGTATATATGTTCATTAATTATTTTAAGTATGGTTGATTCTTTAAAGCCATTGATTCTAGCAACATGTAAAATATGTTGGTATTCTAGTTGATATTCAGGTTCAAGCATAGGTACATTTATAAGTCTGTGGATTAAACAATGGAATACTGCAAATTGATGTGATGTTGGGTTATAGTTATTAGTTTTGATATAATTATCCACATGTGTATTTTTCCTATGAATACCAAAATTCAATTTACTATGGTACTTGGAAATTTTTAAATCCAAAAAAGGTAAGAATCCTTGATCTTCTATTTCCATAGTAAATTTTATAGATTCATCTTGATTGTTGAGGGAAAAAAACATGCATGACAACTACTCATATTCTATATAAAATATATCTCACTTTTAACACTTGACAATGTCTTCTTTAAAAAAAATCTTTGAAACTTTATAAGCAATTAAAGACAGAATTTTTTTTATTTATCCAGATTTATGAACCCTATTTTACACAGTGGTATATTAGGGTTAGAGTTTATACATAAAAATATACAATTTTAACAAAAATATTTTAAATACTATAAGGAAGAAATTATGTTTTATTCTGATGCACATTAATTTAAACTATTTCAGACGTTTAAACATTGAGTTTATCAACATCATGAAGTACTTATACTGTTGTGGCTTCGTTAGCAAAATGTGAGCAGAAAGTTCAGTTCCTAGAGAGTCTAGCTTCAATATTAATTCTTGTCTTTCTCTCCAAAAAATGGGACAACAGAAAAGGAGATGAACCACACATGCACTCGGGGTTGGATGTTAAGTGAAAGCGTGATAAGTATTCACCAAACCTACCATGTCCACTTAAAAATTGTGTCAAAACAAAATTTGGTACAAGAGTTTCACATTTTCCTCTGTCATATACACTAGGGCAAAATAATGTTTTTGTTTTTAGCCATTGTTGGTTCCATTCCTCAATAATATGTTGATGTATTGTGACTTAGTGGGTTCGTGAAATGAAAAGTCCAAAAATGTTCTTTATTTCCACCGACTTACAGTTAAACACTTGCTAATTACACAGAATTACGTAATGCACACAATTACGATTCACCAGTTCGTCCGTTACAATTCCACTTGCACTCGCGATTACGTAAACTCCTCCGACGCACGTACGCAGTCCGTCCCCTCACCGGGCACTCCGCACAGCTGTTCGCCAAACACTGACTGACTGTCCTCACTCATTGCACCCCTTTTTATAGGGAAATCACTGTTTTCTGGACGTCTCTGGCTTCATTGAATCACCGTGAAGGTTCCAGATGGCAGAGGAAAAGGGAAGAGGCGGCCAGCGACAAGTGACAATCATCCCCTCAGTTAGTGACTGAGATTAATGGGTGGGTGTAGCCCAGAATACTTCACGTCCAACCCTCCTGCTTGCCCGTTCTATAGGGTGTTCCGACGTTCGGGTGACAGTATTATGCTCCTTACATTATAAATAGGACATAAAGAGTATGTCACAGGAAGATTGGATTCTGCAGCAATCAGCTCTCTCGTTACCTAAATTCCCGTCCTTTAAGTCATCCCATGCAAATATGTCCTGGATGGTTTTGAAGCAAGGTTCTGATTTCATGTGCCAATGCTGTTGTGCTGAATATCTTGCAAAAATCAACGTGAAGTGCATCCTTCACCGTCCCTAGAGTCCAGATTTAGCCCCATATGATTTTTTCTATTCCCTAACTTGAAGAAGCACCTTCGTGGGAGACATTATCCATCATCAGAAGCAGTGGTGAAGGCTGCGGAGGCGATTTTGAAGGATCTCTCAAAAATGGTTTCCAGCATGTCTTTGAAGACTGACAGAAACTCTGGGACAAGTGCATCGCATTCAGGGAAGACTATTTTGAGAAGTGCCATCAAAATTATGAGGATGAGTAAAAGTACGTAGTAAAAAAAAAAATGTGATCATTTTTAGTGAACAGACCTCGTCGCTTATTTTTATTGATTCCGTTTGTTTTTGCTTGCTTTCTGTGTTTTTATACATATACACCCACGCCCAAGGCGGACTTCGAACCCGAGACTGTCTACGAGACGGACGCTAGAGATATGCACACTAACGACCACGGCTACGAGGGCCAGACATTAGCTGAGGATGTTAGGAAGGTCCTAACGAAACGTGTCCTAGGTAAACGTTAGGAATATTTGGAGTACGGAGTACCAGTTTGACTAAAAATTGTATTAATTTTGTGCTTCATTCAGGTGCGGTTCCTCCATAAGGTTGCAGGTTTGCGCTACACCCACTGATTTTGCGCATTAAAGCTGTACTTGTTTGCATTGTTTTATATACAAACATGTTTCAATTACGCTTATCGTCTGTAGCTGCCCATGACCGCAGAAGTCGAAATAAACAGTAATTAGCTGTAGGAGCCGCAGGTTTGCAGCGAAGAGTTAACCTAAGTTTTCGCCCAAATGTAGCCTCTCTGAGGGGGTTGCGAGAAGGTGAAGAGATGGCAGTGGCTTCTTATACATTGCTTAAATGGAGGTTTATAAACCTAGCTCCTCCTACTCTTAGCAACGGCTATAGCGTGACCTTCTGGCTTAGCCTCTGTGTGCTCTGCTTTTCGAACACAGGGAGAATTTAATTAAATGCATGGAGGTTATTCAGAAGAGAGCTCTGTTAAACAACAACGTCACACTTGCTCAGACCTCTGGGTTTATGGCCACTTTAAAAGATTATAATTTTGTATTCTGGCTGTCTTTCTTCTACAAGATCATGCCACATGTGGACATTTTGTACAATCACCTGCAGAAACGAGACTGCAATGCAGCGTTTGCCATCGCCCAGCTAAACGCATTTAAAAGGGAAGTGCAATAGGTAAGAAATAGCGTGGATATCGAGGAACAAAGAAACTGCAATTAAGAGGAGAAGAATAGAAGATCATGATGTGAAAAGAAGAGAAGCTCTTGAAGTATGTGACATTCTTAGAGAAGCAAAGGACAGATTTAGCTTCCAGGGCATCTGGTAGCCTCAACTTTGTTTCATCAAGAAAATTTCTAAGACATTTCCAGAGAATTCCCTTAGAGAAACAATAAGGTTCTATCCTTTTACCATTGAAACAAAAATTCGTAGAGAACTGACTGTAATTTACAGTCGAGATGAATTTCGTGGAATGTCCGGCGCTTTGTGCTTGATGGACTTCAATAAGGAAAACAGTTTATGTACTACATTCAGCGAATATGTCAAACTCCTCCGAGTACTGTTAACTATGCCAATGTCTACCACTGAAGCAGAATGCTGTTTCTCAACTTTAAAAAGAATAAAAACTTTCCTTAGGAACACAATGTCACAGGACCGATTGTCAGCATTAGCAATGCTTTCAATTGAGAGAGATTTTATTATGAACATCAGCGACTTCAACGCAAAAGTTATCGATAGATTCGCCAGGTCTAAGGAGAGTAGAGCAGAGAATCTGTATAAATAGGTGAGTCATTACTACTCTGTATTTTATTTTTCATTTGTGCACCACCAATAATTTAACCCACCAGCCGCCACTGGGAGAAATATAAAGTTAAGAATGAATAACTCGGAAATGGCTAGGTCCAGAAATGCCGTTAAGCGTAACGTGCAGACCAGTTCCTTCAACTACCGTAATCTGATAGACGATGAAAGTAAGTTGGAGAAAGGTCGATTGTGAATGTATCTGACCCGCTTGACCTGCGAGAGAAATGGGTCCAGCCTGGACGTGAGAACTGGAGCTCCGACAAATAAGCTTTAACAATGTCTTGTGAACGACATCGATACTCATCTTTATGTTTCTTACAAGCCGATAGCTTGATCACTGAATTATATTATTAGTAGTTTTCTATGTATAAACAAAATTATGTAATGGAAATTAATTGTTCTTTCACACTGGCCGTGTGTAGGCTAAAGTATGGAAACATAGAGTCAGACTGAAAAATACAATGCCATAGCCAGGATTTGAACCAGGAATCTTCTGTTTTCTGTCCAGCCGCTCTAACCATTGAGCTACTATGGCCAACGTGCCGACATGACATTACATTCTTCAACTGACTCGTATTTTCCCGGTAAACCACTTAAGAGTTCTCATAAACATTTGAGACAACTACCTTAATGGCGACTTACAACGTGTAGGGCATGTATCTTTTTAATTGAAGTTTTGATCACTTCACTCTGAATGTAACATGCTGTTTCAAATTTGAAGGATTATTAATTTCATCCACGTTGGAATTTTGCTGCGATGAAGATTTGCGATGGTTAACTGTGGTAAATTTTTAATCTGGATATTAATTGCGATTTTTAATATATAACGATGATTAGATTCTAAAATTTTGCAAATTTAATTGCTATACGAGGGGGGGACCCAAAAGAAATCGGACTGTTGTCATAAAAACTTTATTGATGAATCTTTTTACAAAATTACTTCAGTCACCTTCAAAATACTCTCCATTACATGCGATGCACTTGTCAAGTCTCTTTTCCCACTGTTGGAAGCATGTTTGGAACTCTTCAAGTTTGATATTGTCCAGTGCACTTTGCGAAGCTGTTTTTACTGCCCCCACATCGTCATAAAGTTTTCATTCATGGAAATAGGAAAAAGTCGCACGGGGCTAGGTACGGCGAATACGGAGCGTGGGGAACGACAGACCACCTCTGAGATGCCAAATAGTGGGTCACTCATAAGGGCCCTGTGTGGTGGAGCGTTGTCGTGATGCAGAAACCAGTCACCTGTTCGCCAAAGTTCCGGGCGTTTCCTCCTCACAACCTCTCGCAGACGCTGGTTAACAGTCTAACCAGGGGGTACGAATTCCCAATGCCCAATTCCACCAACATCAAAAAAGACAGTGATCATCGTCTTCACATTTGACCTCACTTGCCTTGCTTTTTTGGTCAGGGAGAGTTGTGAGTCCTCCACTGGCTTGACGCTTGCTTGGTTTCTGGGTCATACCCGTAACACCAACTCTCATCCCCTGTAATGACTTTGTTCAAGAAGTTTGGATCACGTGCAATCTCTGTTTTCAAGTGCTGACACACATTCATGCGGATGGTTTTGTGCTCCTGTGTGAGAAGGCGCGGGACAAATTTAGCAGCAACACGTCTCATGTGCAAATCCTCCATCAAAATCCGCTGGCACGAGCTCCAACTCATTCCGGTCGCTGCTGAGATTTGGTCGATCGTTTGGCGACGATCCTCGTTTATTGTTTGGCGGACCTTTTCAATGTTCTCCTCATTTCGCGATGTTGAAGGGCGTTCAGAACGAACTTGGTCTTCAACACACATCTCACCACGTTTAAAGCGCCCAAACCACTCGAAAACCTGAGTGTGGCTCATAGCGTCCTCCTGGAAAGCTTCCTGAAGCATTTGGTGTGTCTCCGTTGGAGTTTTTTTAAGCAGGAAACAAAATTTCACACACACTCTTTGTTCTTTTAAAGTTGCCATAACGACTTCGCAGAGGTAACCCGCCAACTGTCAGAGAAACACAATACCACACTTGCACGTTCAGCTCTATACTGACGCCGTCTGCAGAGCTGTTTCATGAAGGTCTCTACTAACGTTACTAGAGGAACCTCGGGCCGAACTGCCGAGCCCCTCCCGTTGGGGAGTTGTTCAGATTGGGTTGGACTCGAGGGGGCAGTGTGTTCCCGACACACACGGGGAATTGGGTACCTCCGGCCAGGTTACTACCGCTTGGAGGGGGTAGAGGGTTGCTTCATAAGTCCCAGGTACTAGCCTGCAGAGCTAGTAGAAGGTGTGCTAGATCACCATTCGGCCCCACCGAGGCTATCGGTAGCCTTCCCTGCGGGGTTGACGCGCGTAAGTGGCGTATCCACTTCCATTCCGTCTTGACGTTGTGCTCAGCGGGGGCGCTGTTTAGACTCCAGGTATTGCTCTATAGAAAGAGCCCCAGAGTATCCATCGCTCCCGGGTAGAAGGAGGCCCGGGTCCCACGGGTCCAGGACTAATTTGAGTAGAACCTCTGCACTTAAGTAACTAACACCATCTAGCGTGAGAACCCTGCTCTACGTCTACGAGTGGCAGCGTCCTCGGAGTCCGGTTTCTTTTGGGTCCCCCTCGTATAGCATATGGAATTTTCGTTGTCCCAGTTTAGACCAGCCGATACGTGAAATTTTTATCTCAATGTCGCAGTCCTAGATTAATATTTTGTTTTTGGATTAATTTGCTAAAATAAAGACACAGGCGCTTTTCTGTAGATAATGAGTTACGTTTAAACACTCTGTATACACCGTGACATAAAATGTTCTACAAATAGCTCTCCTGCGCATTTATGTAACGTAACAATTGTCACAGCGCTAACATTATGTTAAATTTCTTGCATTTCAATAACCTGTTTTCTGAAAATGTTAACAAACCTCTGTTAACGCCAAGAAACTTGTAAATATCACAGCTATAGAAGGCTATGGATGAGTCATATTATTTTCTGAACGTACTGCGATGCGCTTTTGTTTTCATTTTCGTCTGCACAAATGGCGGATGAACAAAATCATAAATAAAGCCGTGAGACAAATTTCTCATCGACGGAGAAAGAATTGTTAATTGAAATGGTGATGAAGTGTAAGGATATCGTGGAAAATAAAGGGACGGATGCAGTGAATGTAAAAGAGAATGATGTCGCGGGGGAAATATTGGAAACGATTTTAATTCAAATGCATGTGTCACTACTACAAGCACAAACAACTTGTCAGTATTACGTAAATTTAAAACGAGCTGCGATGGACAAGTCACTTGAACGTGTCAAGACGGGAGGTGGACAATGTATTATCCACATAATTCAGTGAATTATAAACTCGCAAAGTTATTAATACTTGAAGCAAAGGCAAGATCGGCATATTCCTTTCAATGCATGTTCTAACTCATTATTACGTAAATTTAAAACGAGGAGCGAAGAAGGACAAGTGACTTGAACGGTTCAAGACGGCAGGTGGACAGTGTATTATCCCCATAATTCAGTGAAGTATAAACTCGCAAAGTTATTAATACTGGAAGCAAAGGCGAGAATCGTCATATTCCTTTCGATGCATGTTCTAACTCAGTATTACGTAAATTTAAAACGAGGAGCGAAGGACAAGTGACTTGAACGTTTCAAGACGGGAGGTGGACAGTGTATTATCCACATAATTCAGTGAATTATAAACTCGCAAAGTTACTAATACTCGAAGCAAAGGCGAGATCGGCATATTCCTTTCGATGCATGTTCTAACTCAGTATTACGTAAATTTAAAACGAGGAGCGAAGGACAAGTGACTTGAACGTTTCAAGACGGGAGGTGGACAGTGTATTATCCACATAATTCAGTGAATTATAAAATCGCAAAGTTATTAATACTCGAAGCAAAGGCGAGATCGGCATATTCCTTTCGATGCATGTTCTAACTCAGTATTACGTAAATTTAAAACGGGGAGCGAAGAAGGACAAGTGACTTGAACGTTTCAAGACGGGAGGTGGACAGTGTATTATCCACATAATTCAGTGAATTATAAAATCGCAAAGTTATTAATACTTGAAGCAAAGGTGAGTTCGTCATATTCCTTTCGATGCATGTTCTAACTCAGTATTACGTAAATTTAAAACGAGGAGCGAAGAAGGACAAGTGACTTGAACGTTTCAAGACGGGAGGTGGACAGTGTATTATCCACATAATTCAGTGAATTATAAAATCGCAAAGTTATTAATACTTGAAGCAAAGGTGAGATCGTCATATTCCTTTCGATGCATGTTCTAAGTCAGTATTACGTAAATTTAAAACGAGGAGCGAAGAAGGACAAGTGACTTGAACGTTTCAAGACGGGAGGTGGACAGTGTATCATCCACATAATTCAGTGAATTATAACATCGCAAAGTTATTAATACTTGAAGCAAAGGTGAGATCGTCATATTCCTTTCGATGCATGTTCTAACTCAGTATTACGTAAATTTAAAACGAGGAGCGAAGAAGGACAAGTGACTTGAACGTTTCAAGACGGGAGGTGGACAGTGTATTATCCACATAATTCAGTGAATTATAAAATCGCAAAGTTATTAATACTTGAAGCAAAGGCGAGATCGTCATATTCCTTTCGATGCATGTTCTAACTCAGTATTACGTAAATTTAAAACGAGGAGCGAAGAAGGACAAGTGACTTGAACGTTTCAAGACAGGAGGTGGACAATGTATTATCCACATAATTCAGTGAATTATAAAATCGCAAAGTTATTAATACTTGAAGCAAAGATAAGATCGCCATATTCCTTTCGATGCATGTTCTAACTCAGTATTACGTAAATTTAAAACGAGGAGCGAAGAAGGACAAGTGACTTGAAAATTTCAAGACGGAAGGTGGACAGTGTATTATCCACATAATTCAGTGAATTATAAAATGGCAAAGTTATTAATACTTGAAGCAAAGATGAGATCGCCATATTCCTTTCGATGCATGTTCTAACTCATTATTACGTTAACTTTAACGAGGAGCGAAGAAAGACAAGTGACTTGAACGTTTCAAGACGGGAGGTGGACAATGTATTATCCACATAATTCAGTGAATTATAAAATAGCAAAGTTATTAATACTTGAAGTAAAGGCGAGATCGGTATGTTCCTTTCGATGTATGTTCTAACTCATTATTACGTAAATTTAAAACGAGGAGCGAAGAAAGACAAGTGACTTGAACGTTTCAAGACGGGGGGTGGACAGTGTATTATCCACATGATTCAGTGAATTATAAAATCGAAAGGTTATTAATACCTGAAGCAAAGGCGAGATCGCCATATTCCTTTCGATGCATGTTCTCAGTATTACATAAATTTAAAACGAGGAGTGAAGAAGGACAAGTGACTTGAACGTTTCAAGACGGGAGGTGGACACATAATTCGGTGAATTATAAAATCGCAAAGTTATTAATACTCGAAGCAAAGGCGAGATCGGCATATTCCTTTCGATGCATGTTCTAACCTCTCTTGTACTTCCGCAGTAACCTTCATAGAAACATTTTTGGACAGGCTATACCTCCGTCTGATAATTCCTCAAAATCATTTCTCCTCATAGGCCGTACTCTATTACGAATGCCATTTTGACTGTCTTAAATATAGCAAATAGACAACAACAGCTGAGTTCATGCTCGCCAGCTTTACTATTCATAATTGTTAAGGACTTAACAGCAGAAATTTAGCTTGTTAGTTTAACAAGAGATTTAACACGGGTGTTACGCTAACAGTTGTTGGCGAAATGCAATTTTTGTTTTAACTGTTGCTAAACTCGTGTTAAGTCTTAAAATATGTTGGTGAAATCAGGCATTAGTGTTACCACACTTCTTCCAATGCAGAGCACAATTTATGTTGAAGCTGTCACCATCTGAAGGTGCAGTGATAAAGACACAATGTGATGACGTAGCGTACATATTCATCATTGCATTACTGCGGGTTAGTTGATCAAGTCAAGGTCTTTGATCCGACGTTTCACTACCGATTGTGTTCAAATAAATCACGATGGCAAAGGAAAGCTTGACCTAACTAACTGCAAGTGTTGTTGTACTCTAAATGAACCACTTAAATCCAGTTTCCAATAGCCAAGTGCGGTCTTTGCATGCAGTGACAAGTGTCCTCGAAAGTTTAGAAGCTACGGTGTACCTGTGAGAAACACACAATGCTTATTGAACTTGTCGCTTATTTGTTTGTTTATTTTTACCATTTAGATATATTTTATGAACATGTGTAACACAGAGGTAGAGTAAATTAGCACAATCGAACTGAGAGGTTATTCAACTCATAACAGTATGCAATGACAGCCAGTTTGTTTTCACGGAGAGATGTCATTATCAATCTGCTTCTTCATTTACCACAACATGATGTACAGTGTATCTCTAAAGTCACTATACATTTCAATGAAGGAAGACTGATTGAAATATCGATATTATTTTGAAGTGTTACACATATTCTAGTGCCCTTCTACATAACCTCCATTTAGCTCAAAACACATAAAGCTACGTAAAGCTACGTTGACAAAAAAATTTGATCATTCTTTAGTGAACAGCCCTCGTATAAGGGCGCTTAACTGCGAGGTCAAACAAATTAAACAAATTAAATCATAGCAATAGCCAGAGATAAACGGTTCTATAAATTAGAGGAAATGAAAGCAAAATGGCAAATAAATATGCACAATTTAAAAAAAACGAAAATATATAAATAACAATTAATAAAGCGCCCAAAGGCATAAGAACCGTTTCTTTATTAAATGTTATAACAATGTGGAAAACAGTTTTAAAACTACCTGTCCAATTGTTGTCGAATCCGTTTCTTCCTTTTTGGGGGGGATTGGGCTAGCATTTACAGTAAGTTTATCCCGACCTTTTTTCACTGTCGTTCTGCTAATGAAGGCAGGATAATCTTCCTGTTTCATATCTTCTATAGAGGAGGACTGATTTTTTACTGATAACTTCGGTTCGAGAGGATAGAACCGATCGGAAACTGCGATCGACGAAGATGATAGCCGCCGATCTGAGTCCGCTCCAGATTCCTGAGATGTCGTGGGCTTCTGCGCTGGCTAGCTGACTTCTTACTATTTTCGCTAAGGAAGTCAGTTCTTTCATACGAGGTCCTGAATTTCTTTGGTGATGCATTATACGAGAGCTATCCAGAAAGTAGATTACGTTTTCGTCTGTTTCCGCTAGGGGCGGGGCTAGCGTGGCCATCTTGGGGTCAGAGCGTTGCGCAGCTCAGTCGGCATCTAGCCGTGCTAGTGAGAGGTTCGTGCTGTGCTCCGTTCAGATACTGTGACGGTTTGAAATGTCTGCGTTAATTGAAAATCCCGCGAGCTGCGAGGTGCGTGCAGTAATAAGGTTTCTGACTGCAAAAAACTGTAAACCGATAGAAATCTATCGGCAGCTTTGTGAAGTGTATGGGGACAACATTATCACTGAAGGTGGAGTGCATCAGTGGGTCATCAGATTTAAAAATGGCCGAACCAATGTTCACGACGAAGATCGAAGTGGGAGACCCAGCATAGTGACTGCCGAACTTGTCGAAAAAGTCGATGCTAAAGTCCGTGAAAATCGAAGGTTCACAATAACGGAACTTTCTTTGAGTTTTACACAAATTTCGCGAAGTTTGTTGCACGAAATCACCAGCGAAAAGCTTGGTTACCACAAGTTTTGTGCAAGATGGATTCCAAAAATCTTGAGAGAGGACCACAAAAATCAGCTAATGGCTGCAGCGTTGAACTTTTTGGACGTTTACCATAAGGATGGTGACTCTTTACTCGATCGCATCGTTGCTGGTGACGAAACATGGGTGAAACACGTGAACTGTGAAACGAAATTGCAATCAATGCAGTGGGGGCACACAAGTTCTCCCCAAAAACCCAAGAAATGCATGCAAACAATGTCGGCAAGGAAGATGATGGCGACTGTTTTTTGGGACAGAAAAGGTGTGATTTTGGTGGACTTCCTGGAAAGAGGCACTACAGTAAACTCTCAAAGGTATTGCCAAACTCTCCAAAAACTCAGAAGAGCCATTCAAAACAAGCGCAGAGGAATGTTGAGCTCTAAGATCTTGTTGATTCACGACAACGCCCGGCCCCACACGGCAAATGTCACTCGTGAAGTTCTTGAATCTTTTAAGTGGGAGTTGTTTCCTCATCCGCCGTACAGTCCCGACCTGGCACCGAGCGACTTCCACCTATTCCCAGCAATGAAGAAGTGGCTGGCTATGCAGCGTTTTGATGACGACGCACAGCTGCAAGAAGAGGTAACGAAGTGGTTGAAGGCGCAGGCGGCCGAATTTTTCGACGAAGGAATTTCCAAGCTCGTACATCGCTACGATAAATGCCTTAATTTGAATGGTGACTATGTCGAAAAGTAGTATTTGAGTGTGGCTTTCATCTGTATATAATAAAATTTGTTTCCTATACTTTGTTTACTTTTTATTCCAAAACGTAATCTACTTTCTGGATAGCCCTCGTATATTACTGGTCCACATGTCATTCTTGTAGTAGATCTTTCTTTGGTGACGTTCTCCTTAGGACTGGACTTGTACTGACTGTTGTTCGAGCTGGTGTCTGTTGCTTTGGCTGTAGTCTTTGTGTAACTGTTCTTTCCCCAATTAATGTTCCGTTTAAGTCGCTAGTTTACCAGGCGTGACTTAAAATAAGGTCTCCTTTTTTATTATTATAGAAAACATATTTATTGTCAATCAAAGTTACATTACTGGAAAGGGCGAACTTACAGCTATTTTTCAACGTAATCACTATTGCGATGGATGCAATTATGCATGCGCTGTAGCAGTTTTTGTATACCCTTGTCATAGCACTCTCCCGCCAAGTTGCGCAGGTAGCGCTCAACCTCGTTTTTCAAATCATCGTCGGTCTGGAAATGTGTTCCACCCAGGTGTGACTTCAACTCAGACTTAGGTGCTAAGTCTGGACTGTCCCATCTGAACTGGGTGAGGAGAGCATTTTGGGGACACACCTTGCGATAATGCAAATGTTCGGTCAAAATCTTGTCAATCGTAGTCTTACTGACTTCAGGGATAAGTTAGGACAGCTCCCGAACTGTCACACACCGATCTTTAAGGGGGTACGTACGAGAAAATGTTCAAAAACTCTCATTTTTTTATTGTTTTGTAAAATAGAATATAGTGTTAGCTATCAAACATAAAATATTATGACTGTACGTGGTCTGTATGTACCTTTAAAAAATTAAATGCCCTAGTGTTACATAATAGCAACACATAGACTTCCATCAGCTGTCTTGGAATCTATAAAGCCCACCTACCAATTCTTAGCACACCCAGACTTACTAAACAAATGTCTCTATGGAGAGACACAAAACCCAAATGAAAGCCTCAACAGTCTGATATAGAAAAGGTGTCCCAAAACATCATTTGTGTCTTCCATAATGGTGCAAATTGCTACATTT
The DNA here is from genome assembly GCA_030765055.1 of Mantis religiosa. Taxonomy (NCBI): domain Eukaryota; kingdom Metazoa; phylum Arthropoda; class Insecta; order Mantodea; family Mantidae; genus Mantis; species Mantis religiosa. Next base: position 6,577,960 of record JAUKNK010000031.1, on the reverse strand, counting down.
GATGCTGTAATAGTGTTTAATGATGGGAATTTTGGCAGAAAGAAAGTTATGCATCAGTTAGGGTATCAACCTGGCGTGTTTAGGGAAACAATTTTGCAGCATCGCTGGTGCAGAAAGAGATATGAAATTAATGCAGAAAGAAGCAAGACAGAAGAGGAATTTAAAAAGAAAGGCTGAAGAAAACCAGAATGAGGATACAGACTATGGATATGGGAAGTTCTGACAAAATTAAAAGGCAAACTGAATAATACTTATCGTATTTTAATTGCCTTTCCGCGTAATTTGCATTTTCTACAACTTCAACCCATTTTTCTCTCAAACTACTTCATCTACAGTGATGCAATTTAGCACACAGCTTTCTTATGCCACAATCAACATTTTTTTGGTTCTAGAATTTAAGAATAAGCTCCAGATGGAATGTGATGATACATAATATATCAAATTATTTTCATTTTTAAATGACGCATATGATTAACATTTTTTTAATTCTATACAGCTTCAATAAGAAATCTAAATCTAAGAAATTCATTTTTAGTGTGTTTTAAAATAACATACCTAATTTCAGAAAGATAGCCTCTGTGAATTTTGAAAAAAAAAAAAATGGGCTTAAGTTTGTAAATATCTCTGCATATAGAAAAAAATATGTAGCATTAGTTGTAAACAATGGAAAATTATGAAAATAATTGTGCGTATTAACTGTATTATCTTAAATGAGTATACTAAGTTTCACTTCTCTAACTTGAAAACTTTGGATGTTATGGCTATTTATGTGAGACCCTGAATATTTGCATACGTCCCTACTTAAGCATTTCTTGCTCCACTTTTGCAATTGTTTCGGCTGAAACCGAAGGCTAACCAGAACGATGTTCGTTATGGACGTCTGTACGTCCCTCTTTGAACTCTCTGACCCACTTTCGCACGTTTTTCACGTCCATACACTGTAGCCCATAGACTTCGCATAACTGACGATGAACTTCAGTGAGGGTAGTGTCCTTGGCACTCAAAAAAACGGATCACTGCACGCAAGTCGCACTTGGCGGCGGAAGTGATAGGAAGCTCCATCGCAAACTGCTGCCCAGTCAAGAGTAATGCTTGCAGCGGGCTCGTTGTGATGGGAATTTGAAGGGATGAAACCAAGCTACACGCCAGTGTAATCGCGTAATAGCGTTCCTCATGGCTCCAGCGCCTTGGGGACCTTCTTCTACGGACACGCCTCGTACATTGAAATTTCAGTCAGAAAGTAGATGCTTTCGGCGGTTACTTGGCTGAATCCTTCTTCTTGGGACTGGACTTGGTCGGCGCGCTCACTGTTGTTCGTGTTGGTGTTTGTTGCTTTGGCTGTGATCTTGGTGTAACTGTAGGGGAGGGGATCCGTCCCCTTCAGCTGCCGTGGTGCGGGCGCTGCGGACCCTTAGCACTCGTTGTACCTCTGACGTTACTAGAGGAACCTCGGGCCGAACATCTGAGCCCCTCCCTCCGGGAGTTGTTGGGATTGGGTTGGTCTCGAGGGGGTAGTATGATCCCGATACCCGTCCGTGGGAATCGGGTACGTCTCCGGACGGGGTTGAGGGAAGCCATCAATATTCCCTGCAAAGCTAGTAGAAGGTGCGCTAGATCGCCAGGCGGCCCTACCGCGGTCATATCGGTAGCCTTCAGCTTTGGTGTTGGCGCGGGTAAGTAGCGTATCCACTTCCATCCCATCTTGTGTCCTTGGACCAGATGGGGGGGGGGCTTGTTTGTCACCCATGTCTTGCCCTATGTAAAGCCCCACGGAGGACGCCGAGCGCCCTTTGGGACAGCTCGGATAACTCCCTTATTTTAAGAGGCCCGGGTCTTAGTCCTTCTGGTCCAGGACTGATGGGTGTAGACCCTCTGGACTCAACTGTAACTGATCTTTCGGATATTACTTCCCCGTTTATTTCGTTTGTGTTGCGATTTCACGTCTAGGTACCCGCTTAGCTGCAACTGCACTATAAGTAAGGGTCCTAGGGTCAGAAGGCTGACGACCACGCAATGGCTTCCGGGCTTCCAAGAAAGACATCTTCTCCCTTACCCGGATATCCTAAATTGCCTTTTCCTCCATAAAACGGAGACATTCTCTTGAGTTGCCCGCCTCGGTAGCGTAAATAGTAGCGTGTCTCCCTCTCGTTCAAGAGGTCCCGAGTTTGAATTTCGGTCAGGGTGAGCTACCTGGATAAGGTTTCTCTGAAGTTTTCCCTTTTCCTTAAAAGACAATTGTCGGGTAGCTCTAAGCTCCATGGACCCTGAACATATGTGAGCATCATTTCACCCATTTCATTCACTGTCCGATATGACTTAACGTTGGAGGACGTAATATAAAATAAAAATTCTGGAGTTTGATGAATGATTAGCACTGCAGTTTACACACGTTACGGGTGAAGTACACGCATCATCATGCTTGACTTCCTCACAGTCAACGCAAGTGGCAACTCCATTACATGAATCACTTGTGTGGCCAAAGCGCTGGCATTTATAACACCTCAGTGGATTAGATATACACTGCCTCACTTCAATAGCTTCATACCCTGCCTTAATCCTTTTCGGGAGATCTACCCAATCAAAGGTAAAGTCTGTCTACTCAACGCAAGTGCACGGCGCCCGCTTTCTTTGAGGAACCCTCATAATCGTTTTACAACATGGACCCTCCTTCTGACGGTCCTTTCTACAAGGTTGCAACATTTTAACATCACCGTCTTGCACCTAATGAAACAGAACAAAAGGAAGTTGGAACTTTGGCAACAGAGACTCCACGCGGAGTAGACATGCAACTGTCATTTTCAGAAAATCTGGGTTGCTATTGGTCCCCAACGTCAGTGTTACATTTCTGAAGTGTGGAGATAGATTTATGACGGTCATTAGTGGGCGGGGAGGTCAGGACCTTTGAGGTCCCTTTGACTGGGAACTGCACGCACGTTGGCTAAACAGACTTTAAGAAACAGGGTTCGGGTGGGCACTAGTTCACCTCGTTCTTTGCGCTGAACTCGATATACATTTGTAACACCTTATTTCGCCAAGTTTTGCTGAATCTCCTCATTGGACATACCATCCAATGCGCTGGTGTTCACAACACCACGCGAGGAGTTCAGGGTCCTATGCAATTCAACGCGCACCGGATAACTCGCAAGCATATTGGCTTTCAAAACTTCTGCAGCCTGCATCTGAGAAACTGCTTCGACCAGGAGTGTGCTTCCACCGGCAGTATTATCTAAAACTTCTGGAAAGTAAACGGTTTCACCGTAATAAATTTTCGGCCTTCCTCATTTCTAACAACAACCAAATATAGAGGACCACAAGACCCAACTACTTCCTTTCCACTATCCTTAACATCTTTGTTAAATGTATCAGTTCCCATAGTGACAATGTCCTCCACCATTGCAAACGTCTCCGATGGCGTGCTCACATCCTGAGCGCCACACCGGCCTAGGTGAGAGTCCTGGCCTGGACCTTGCTCACCTCAGGATCACACTTCCCAGTGTAAAGACGGAGGGACCCAATCGCCTTCAGGAGTGTAACACCTCATGCAATGGTCCCTCCCCGGGACTGACCTTTATCAGCGGATACGAACACAATACTACATGATAACCAGGGGATGAGCGTTAAGTGTTACCCAGTCACCTCTGCATCAGACTTGTGCTCAGTGAGGTTAGAGGTACCCAATCGAACGACTTTGCTCGGGACCCCGGGATCGCCAATCCAGTACCTACAGAAATAGGCTCCTGGTGGGACCATGAAAAGCGAAAAGAATTTCAAATACATCAGATAATGACCAAAACATTTGACAAAATATTATGTACATCACATAACGACCAGCTGTTTAAAACATTTGACTATCACTTAAAGTCTACTGTATTCTCTTGTAACTACAATAAGATAATGTTTATCTTGAAGTAGATAGAGCAATAAGTGTTTGTACAAGAGTAGAGAAAGTCATGTGTACATCACATAACGACCAGCTGTTAAAAACATTTGACTATCACTTAAAGTCTACTGTATTCTCTTGTAACTACAATAAGATAATGTTTATCTTGAAGTAGATAGAGCAATAAATGTTTGTACAAGAGCAGAGAAAGTCATGTGTACATAACGACCAGCTGTTTAAAACATTTGTCTATCACTTAAAGTCTACTGTATTCCCTTGTAACTACAATAAGATAATGTTTATCTTGAAGTAGATAGAGCAATAAATGTTTGTACAAGAGCAGAGAAAGTCATGTGTACATCACATAACGACCAGCTGTTAAAAACATTTGACTATCACTTAAAGTCTACTGTATTCTCTTGTAACTACAATAAGATAATGTTTATCTTGAAGTAGATAGAGCAATAAGTGTTTGTACAAGAGTAGAGAAAGTCATGTATACATCACATAACGACCAGCTGTTTAAAACATTTGACTATCACTTAAAGTCTACTGTATTCCCTTGTAACTACAATAAGATAATGTTTATCTTGAAGTAGATAGAGCAATAAATGTTTGTACAAGAGCAGAGAAAGTCATGTGTACATCACATAACGACCAGCTGTTAAAAACATTTGACTATCACTTAAAGTCTACTGTATTCTCTTGTAACTACAATAAGATAATGTTTATCTTGAAGTAGATAGAGCAATAAGTGTTTGTACAAGAGTAGAGAAAGTCATGTATACATCACATAACGACCAGCTGTTTAAAACATTTGACTATCACTTAAAGTCTACTGTATTCCCTTGTAACTACAATAAGATAATGTTTATCTTGAAGTAGATAAAGCAATAAGTGTGTGTACAAGAGTAGAGAAAGCCATGTATACATCACATAACGACCAGCTGTTTCAAACATTTGACTATCACTTAAAGTCTACTGTATTCTCTTGTAACTACAATAAGATAATGTTTATCTTGAAGTAGATAGAGCAATAAGTGTTTGTACAAGAGTAGAGAAAGTCATGTATACATCACATAACGACCAAAACATTTGACTATCACTTAAAGTCTACTGTATTCCCTTGTAACTACAATAAGATAATGTTGATCTTGAAGTAGATAGAGCAATAAGTGTTTGTACAAGAGTAGAGAAAGTCATGTATACATCACAAAGTGCTATTGTCCTGATCAAAGTCTTGGTGTTGTAAAGAGAAACTGTTCTTGTTCATTGAATGTTCGTACAAACAGTTCACTTTCACTGTTCCTATTTCACAAAGTCGTCTTAATTCACACCTTCGTCCATGAGGAACCTGTGTCAACATCCACATCGCCTTCTCTGCCCATTCTCTTCAATTTACTTTGTTGTAAACGTGGTATAGTATGAAAAGTTGTGCAAATAGTTTTATAGCGTATTTCCATAGATACAATGGGAATAGGGCAATATAGAAGGATTCAGAAAAAGTATAATCTTCTAAGAGCTGGTCGCTGAGTGATGACTTCGAAGTTGTATTTTCTTTGTAATACCATAGAATAAAATTTATATACGACGTTGTTAAAACGGAATTGAAAGGGAAAAATGATTTCCTTAGTCCTATACAGACTTCTAACATGTCAAACGAAAACCCCGGTCTCTATTACCCGGGAGCGATAGAAAACTCCGGGGGTCTTTCCGTGGGGTCTTACCTTGTCTTACCTTGTCTCAAGTCTTACCTTGAGGCTAAAAGCCCCGCCCCATCGACAACAACGACAATACGGGTGGAACTGGATACGCTACAATCCTCCAGGGAAGACTACCGAAAACCTCGGGGGGGCCGCCTGGTGAGCTAGCACACCTTCTACTAGCTCTGCAGGCTAGTACCCGGGACTTATGAGGCAACTCTCTGCCCCCTCCGGCCGGCTGTAGCCTGGTGATCTAGCACACCTTCTACTAGCTCTGCAGGCTAGTACCCGGGACTTATGAGGCAACCCTCTACCCCCTCCGGGCGGCTGTAGCCCGGTTATCTAGCACACCTTCTACTAGCTCTGCAGACTAGTACTCGGGATATATGAGGCAACCCTCTACCCCCTCCGTGCGGCTGTAGCCTGGTTATCTAGCACACCTTCTACTAGCTCTGCAGGCTAGTACTCGGGACATATGAGGCAACCCTCTACCCTCTCCGTGCGGCTGTAGCCCGGTTATCTAGCACACCTTCTATTGGCTCTGCAGACTAGTACTCGGGATATATGAGGCAACCCTCTACCCCCTCCGTGCGGCTGTAGCCTGGTTATCTAGCACACCTTCTACTAGCTCTGCAGGCTAGTACTCGGGATATATGAGGCAACCCTCTACCCTACCCGTGCGGCTGTAGCCCGGTTATCTAGCACACCTTCTACTGGCTCTGCAGACTAGTACTCGGGATATATGAGGCAACCCTCTACCCCCTCCGGGCGGCTGTAGCCCGGTTATCTAGCACACCTTCTACTAGCTCTGCAGGCTAGTACTCGGGATATATGAGGCAACCCTCTACCCTCTCCGGGCGGCTGTAGCCCGGTTATCTAGCACACCTTCTACTGGCTCTGCAGACTAGTACTCGGGATATATGAGGCAACCCTCTACCCCCTCCGTGCGGCTGTAGCCCGGTTATCTAGCACACCTTCTACTGGCTCTGCAGGCTAGTACTCGGGATATATGAGGCAACCCTCTACCCCCTCCGGGCGGCTGTAGCCTGGTGATCTAGCACACCTTCTACTGGCTCTGCAGGCTAGTACTCGGGATATATGAGGCAACCCTCTACCCCCTCCGGGCGGCTATAGCCCGGTTATCTAGCACACCTTCTACTGGCTCTGCCGGCTAGTACCCGGGATATATGAGGCAATCCTCTACCCCCTCCGGTCGGCTGTAGCCTGGTGATCTAGCACACCTTCTACTAGCTCTGCAGGCTAGTACTCGGGATATATGAGGCAACCCTCTACCCCCTCCGTGCGGCTGTAGCCTGGTGATCTAGCACACCTTCAACTAGCTCTGCAGTCTAGTACTCGGGACCTATGAGGCAACCCTCCACCCCCTCCGGGATGCTGTAGCCAGGTTATCTAGCACACCTTCTGCTAGCTCTGCAGGCTAGTACCTGGGACTTATGAGGCAACCCTCTACCCCCTTCGGGCGGCTGTAGCCAGGTTATCTAGCACACCTTCTACTGGCTCTGCAGGCTAGTACCCGGAACTTATCAGGCAACTCTCCGCCCCCTCCGGGTGGCTGTAGCCTGGTGATCTAGCACACCTTCTACTGGCTCTGCAGGCTAGTACCCGGAACTTATGAGGCAACTCTCCACCCCCTCCGAGCGGCCGTAGCCTGGTGATCTAGCACACCTTCTACTAGCTCTGCAGACTAGTACCCGGAACTTATGAGGCAACTCTCCACCCCCTCCGGGCGGCCGTAGCCTGGTGATCTAGCACAACTTCTACTGGCTCTGCAGGCTAGTACCCGGAACTTATGAGGCAACCCTCCTTCCCCTCCGGGTGGCCGAGGCCTGGTGATCTAGCACACCTTCTGCTAGCTCTGCAGGCTAGTACCCGGAACTTATGAGGCAACCCTCCTTCCCCTCCGGGTGGCCGAGGCCTAGTGATCTAGCACACCTTCTGCTAGCTCTGCAGGCTAGTACCTGGGACTTATGAGGCAACTCTCCGCCCCCTCCCGGCGGCCGAGGCCTGGTGATCTAGCACACCTTCTACTGGCTCTGTAGCCTAGTACCCGGAACTTACAAGGCAACCCTCTACCCCCTTCGGGCGGCCGTAGCCTGGTGATCTAGCACACCTTCTACTAGCTCTGCAGGCTACTACACGGGACTTATGAGGCAACCCTCTGCTCCCTCCGGGCGGCCGAGGCCTAGTGATCTAGCACACCTTCTACTAGCTCTGCAGGCTAGTACTCGGGACCTATGAGGCAAACCTCTACCCCCTTCGGGTGGCCGTAGCCTGGTGATCTAGCACACATTCTACTAGCTCTGCAGGCTACTACACGGGACTTATGAGGCAACCCTCTGCTCCCTCCGGGCGGCCAGTAGCCTGGTGATCTAGCACACCTTCTACTAGCTCTGCAGGCTAGTACCCGGGACTTATGAGGCAACCCTCTGCCCCCTCCGGGCGGCTGTAGCCTGGTGATCTAGCGCACTTTCTACTGGCTCTGCAGGCTAGTACTCGGGACGTATGAGGCAACCCTCTACCCCCTCCGGGCGGCTGTAGCCTGGTGATTTAGCACACTTTCTACTAGCTCAGCAGGCTAGTACCCGGGACTTATGAGCCAACTCTCTGCCCCCTCCGGGCGGCCGAGGCCTGGTGATCTAGCACACCTTCTACTAGCTCTGCAGGCTAGTACTCGGGACATATGAGGCAACCCTCTACCCCCTCCGGGCGGCTGTAGCCTGGTGATCTAGCACACCTTCTACTAGCTCTGCAGGCTAGTACTCGGGACGTATGAGGCAACCCTCTACCCCCTCCGGGCGGCTGTAGCCTGGTGATCTAGCACACTTTCTACTGGCTCTGCAGGCTAGTACTCGGGACTTATGAGGCAACCCTCTACCCCCTCCGGGCGGCTGTAGCCTGGTGATCTAGCACACTTTCTACTGGCTCTGCAGGCTAGTACCCGGAACTTATGAGGCAACTCTCCGCCCCCCCCCCCCCCCCCGGGCGGCCGAGGCCTGGTGATCTAGCACACCGTCTACTAGCTCTGCAGGCTAGTACCCGGGACTTATGAGGCAAACCTCTACCCCCTCCGGGCGGCTGTAGCCTGGTGATCTAGCACACCTTCTACTAGCTCTGCAGGCTAGTACCCGGGACTTATGAGGCAACACTCTACCCCCTCCGGGCGGCCGTAGCCTGGTGATTTAGCACACCTTCTACTAGCTCTGCAGGCAAGTACCCGGGACTTATGAGGCAACTCTCTACCCCCTCCGGTTGGCTGTAGCCTGGTGATCTAGCACACCTTCTACTAGCTCTGCAGGCTAGTACCCGGGACTTATGAGGCAACACTCTACCCCCTCCGGGCGGCCGTAGCCTGGTGATTTAGCACACCTTCTACTGGCTCTGCAGGCTAGTTCCCGGGACTTTTGAGGCAACTCTCTACCCCCTCCGGGCGGCTGTAGCCTGGTGATCTAACACACCTTCCACTAGCTCTGCAGGATAGTACCCGGGACTTATGAGGCAACTCTCTACCCCCTCCGGGCGGCCGTAGCCTGGTGATCTAGCACACCTTCTACTAGCTCTGCAGGCTAGTACTCGGGACATATGAGGCTACCCTCTACCCCCTCCGGGCGGCCGAGGCCCGGTGATCTAGCACACCTTCCACTAGCTCTGCAGGCTAGTACTCGGGACATATGAGGCAACCCTCTACCCCCTCCGGCGGCCGAGGACCGGTGATCTAGCACACCTTCTACTAGCTCTGCAGGCTAGTACCCGGGACTTATGAGGCAACTCTCTAACCCCTCCTGGCGGCCGTAGCCTGGTGATCTAGCACACCTTCTACTAGCTCTGCAGGCTGGTACCCGGGACTTATGAGGCAACTCTCTACCTCCTCCGGGCGGCCGAGGCCCGGTGATCTAGCACACCTTCTTCTAGCTCTGCAGGCTAGTACCCGGGACTTATGAGACAACTCTCTACCCCCTCCGGGCGGCCGAGGCCCGGTGATCTAGCACAACTTCTACTAGCTCTGCAGGCTAGTACCCGGGACTTATGAGGCAACTCTCTACCCCCTCCGGGCGGCCGAGGCCCGGTGATCTAGCACACCTTCTACTAGCTCTGCAGGCTAGTACCCGAGACTTATGAGGCAACTCTCTACCCCCTCCGGGCGGCCGAGGCCCGGTGATCTAGTACACCTTCTACTAGCTCTGCAGGCTAGTACTCGGGACATATGAGGCAACCCTCTACCCCCTCCGGGCGGCCGAGGCCCGGTGATCTAGCACACCTTCTTCTAGCTCTGCAGGCTAGTACCCGGGACTTATGAGGCAACTCTCTGCCCCCTCCGGGCGGCCGTAGCCTGGTGATCTAGCACACCTTCTACTAGCTCTGCAGGCTAGTACCCGGGACTTATGAGGCAACCCTCTACCCCCTCCGGGCGGCCGTAGCCTGGTGATCTAGCACACCTTCTACTAGCTCTGGAGGCTAGTGCCCGGAACTTATGAGGCAACCCTCCGCTCCCTCCGGGCGGCCCTATCCTGGTGATCTAGCACACCTTCTACCAGCTCTGTAGGCTAGTACCCTGGACTTATGAGGCAACCCTCTGCCCCCTCCGGGCGGCCGTAGCCTGGTGAACTCGCACACCTACTAATTCTGCAGGCTAGTACCCGGAACTTATGAGGCAACTCTCTACCCCCTCCGGGCGGCTGTAACCTGGTGATCTAGCACATCTTCTACTAGCTCTGCAGGCTAGTACTCGGGACATATGAGGCAACCCTCTACCACCTCCGGGCGACCGTAGCCTGGTGATCTAGCATACCTTCTACTAGCTCTGCAGGCTAGTACTCGGGACATATGAGGCAACCCTCTACCCCCTCCGGGCGGCCGTAGCCTGGTGATCTAGCACACCTTCTACTAGCTCTGCAGGCTACTACTCGGGACATATGAGGCAACCCTCTACCCCCTCCGGGCGACCGTAGCCTGGTGATGTAGCACACCTTCTACTAGCTCTGCAGGCTAGTACTCGGAACATATGAGGCAACCCTCTACCCCCTCCGGGCGACCGTAGGCTGGTGATCTAGCATACCTTCTACTAGCTCTGCAGGCTAGTACTCGGGACATATGAGGCAACCCTCTACCCCCTCCGGCGGCCGTAGCCTGGTGATCTAGCACACCTTCTACTAGCTCTGCAGGCTAGTACTCGGGACGTATGAGGCAACCCTCTACCCCCTCCGGCGGCTGTAGCCTGGTGACCTAGCACACCTTCTACTAGCTCTGCAGGCTAGTACTCGGGACATATGAGGCAACCCTCTACCCCCTCCGGGCAACCGTAGCCTGGTGATCTAGCACACCTTCTACTAGCTCTGCAGGCTAGTACTCGGGACATATGAGGCAACCCTCTACCCCCTCCGGCGGCCGTAGCCTGGTGATCTAGCATACCTTCTACTAGCTCTGCAGGCTAGTACTCGGGACATATGAGGCAACCCTCTACCCCCTCATGGCGGCTGTAGCCTGGTGATCTAGCACACCTTCTACTAGCTCTGCAGGCTAGTACTCGGGACATATGAGGCAACCCTCTACCTCCTCAGGGCGGCCGAGGCCTGGTGATCTAGCACACCTTCTACTAGCTCTGCAGGCTAGTACCCGGGACTTATGAGGCAACCCTCTACCCCCTCCGGGCGGCCGAGGCCTGGTGATCTAGCACACCTTCTACTAGCTCTGTAGGCTAGTACCCGGGACTTATGAGGCAACCCTCTACCCCCTCAGGGCGGCCGAGGCCTGGTGATCTAGCACACCTTCTACTAGCTCTGCAGGCTAGTACCTGGGACTTATGAGGCAACCCTCTACCCCCTCCGGGCGGCCGAGGCCTGGTGATCTAGCACACCTTCTACTAGCTCTGTAGGCTAGTACCCGGGACTTATGAGGCAACCCTCTACCCCCTCCGGGCGGCCGAGGCCTAGCCGGAGGTACCCGTTTTCCCGCGGAGTCCAACCCAATCCGAACAACTCTCCGACGGGAGGGGCTCCTCAGTTAGGCCCGAGGTTCCTCTAGTAACGTCAGTGTTACCACGAGAGCAGCTGAAGGGGACGGATCCGCTTCTCTACGGGAACATCTAACACGAATCAGATGGCTCTGAGAGGTTTGATGTTCAGCTTTAATATCTATAAAATAGTTGTTATATTTAAAATGAAAGACATGTTGCGCCTCAAATTCATCTACAGAAAGAGAAGTGGAAGATAAAGCAAAGGAAATCCTAAAAATAGTAAAACAGTATTTCCTAAACTTAGACCTAATGATAAATTCAAATAAGACATGCTGGATAAAGTTCGATCTCAAGAAGTGTTCACCAAATATAAAAATTACTGTTGATGGTGAAAGTATTCCAGAAACATGCCAAACAGAATTTTTAGGGGGTAGTAATTGATAAACATCTAGGGTGGAAGTACACATAGAACATATAATTAAAGAAACTAAATAAAGGTATATACGTAATGAAACAAGTTAGACGAACTATGGATAATAAAACCTTAAAACAAGTGTGTTATGCATTTATATATTCACATATAAAATGTGGGATATCTTTATGGGGTAATATAAATGCAAAAGAGGTGTTAAACATTTTCAGATTACTAAAGAAAGCTATCCGAATAATTGAAAATCCCGCGAGCTGCGAGGTGCGTGCAGTAATAAGGTTTCTGACTGCAAAAAACTGTAAACCGATAGAAATCTATCGGCAGCTTTGTGAAGTGTATGGGGACAACATTATCACTGAAGGTGGAGTGCATCAGTGGGTCATCAGATTTAAAAATGGCCGAACCAATGTTCACGACGAAGATCGAAGTGGAAGACCCAGCATAGTGACTGCCGAACTTGTCGAAAAAGTCGATGCTAAAGTCCGTGAAAATCGAAGGTTCACAATAACGGAACTTTCTTTGAGTTTTCCACAAATTTCGCGAAGTTCGTTGCACGAAATCATCAGCGAAAAGCTTGGTTACCACAAGTTTTGTGCAAGATGGATTCCAAAAATCTTGACAGAGGACCACAAAAATCAGCGAATGGCTGCAGCGTTGAACTTTTTGGACGTTTACCATAAGGATGGTGACTCTTTACTCGATCGCATCGTTACTGGTGACGAAACATGGGTGAAACACGTGAACTGTGAAACGAAATTGCAATCAATGCAGTGGGGGCACACAAGTTCTCCCCAAAAACCCAAGAAATGCATGCAAACAATGTCGGCAAGGAAGATGATGACGACTGTTTTTTGGGACAGAAAAGGTGTGATTTTGGTGGACTTCCTGGAAAGAGGCACTACAATAAACTCTCAAAGGTATTGCCAAACTCTCCAAAAACTCATAAGAGCCATTCAAAACAAGCGCAGAGGAATGTTGAGCTCTAAGAGCTTGTTGATTCACGACAACGCCCGGCCCCACACGGCAAATGTCACTCGTGAAGTTCTTGAATCTTTTAAGTGTGAGTTGTTTCCTCATCCGCCGTACAGTCCCGACCTGGCACCGAGCGACTTCCACCTATTCCCAGCAATGAAGAAGTGGCTGGCTATGCAGCGTTTTGATGACGACGCACAGCTGCAAGAAGAGGTAACGAAGTGGTTGAAGGCGCAGGCGGCCGAATTTTTCGACGAAGGAATTTCCAAGCTCGTACATCGCTACGATAAATGCCTTAATTTGAATGGTGACTATGTCGAAAAGTAGTATTTGAGTGTGGCTTTCATCTGTATATAATAAAATTTGTTTCCTATACTTTGTTTACTTTTTATTCCAAAACGTAATCTACTTTCTGGATAGCCCTCGTAGATTGCCAGGTAAAATAAAGAATGCTAAACTGTGTAATATTAAGAATATAAAAAGGTATTTGTCAGAACAAGCTTTTTATAGTGTAGAAGAGTACAAAGCAAAAAATGGAAAATAAACAATTAACATTTTAGTTTCTAAGCAGACTTCTAGTAGACTTTTGGGTATATTTTTATGTTTTCTTATAATGTAAAATGACGTATCCTCTGTATGAAATATAGGGGATGAATAAATTGAAATTGAAATTGATGGAGACTTCCCCCGGCAGGCCTGTACGCCCGATACCCCACCCCACTGTGGTTCGCAGACGGTCGCACTAGAGCATGTTCGGAGTCTGTCCTACCGAAGGAGGAAGTGGTTTACTCAGAGCATATCATCCTGCCATGCAACGCCAAGACTCCCGCCAACACTTCTACCCTGAAAGAGACCAGCATATGAGAGATGATATGAAATGGAAGGACAGCAAATTCGGGGGATGTAATTAATCTACCCACATTTGTCTGGCGACCCGGGAAAACCCCCGAAAAATACTCATGGGTCAGGTGGGACTGCCACGGGAAACGAACCCGGGCTCCCGGAATGTAGGCCACTGTCGAAACCACCTGACATAACCTGCCTGGTTGTTCCATAAGTTACGAGGGCTGTTCAATAAAGAATTATCACAATCTTTTTGAAACGTACCTTTACTGATCCTCATAGTTTTGATGTTCCTTCTCAAAATAGTCTTCCCTGAATGCGATGCACTTGTCCCAGCGTTTCTGTCAGTCTTCAAAGACATGCTGGAAACCATTTTTGAGAGATCCTTCAAAATATCCTCCGCAGCCTTCACCACTGCTTCTGATGATGGATAATGTCTCCCACGAAGACGTTTCTTCAAGTTAGAGAATAGAAAACAGTCACATGCGGCTAAATCCGGAATATAGGGAAGGTGAGGAATGTACTTCATGTTGATTTTTGCAAGATATTCAGCAACAATATTGTCAATATGCGGCCGCGCATTATCGTGGTGCAGCATCCAGCCTGCTACACAGAAATGTGGTCTTTTGCGCCTGATATGGACTTTCAATGTTTTCAGGACATCCTTGTAGTATTGTCCAGTTACTGATGTGTGTGCAGGTACAACATGCTGATAAACCATTCCATGAATATCAAAGTATGAGATGACCATAAGTTTCCCAGCAGAAGCAACCACTTTGGCTTTTTTGGGGGTTGGTGATGGAGGAGATTTCCACACTGAGCTTTGCTGTTTGCTCTCAGGAACAAAATGATGTAGCCAAGTTTCATCAGCAGTGATTACGTTTGAAAGTAACTCCGGATCTTCCTCTAAAATCAACTTTAACTGCATGTTACCTCCATTGTAGTGGTAGACGATACTGAACATGTCTGTACTTGTTTGGTTCTCACAGGCGGGAACCAGGAGTATCAACAATGAAACTACTACGGCGTGTTTGTTATACATTAAGCTAACAGAATATAATAAGATTGACCGTAAAAAATTATGATCATTCTTTATTGAACAGCCTTCTTAAAAACAAATACCTCATGAACTTGTAATGTGAGGAGAATCATAAATATTGCATTGAGTACATAATTCCTCAGGGTTTGTGTTCTTGTCTGTGCACGTAGCCTATGCACCAGTTCAACTAGATGCTTTGATAGTCGAAATCTCATTTTGAGTCTTCTGTCATTTAGTTCTGAGATGGGACTTCCTCTATGTTGGAAAACACGAGGAGACCTTTCAAATTGTAAATTCTAATCATCAGAGATATCAGAGTAATCTGAATTCTAAAAATAAAACAAATGTATAGGTTATGAACACAAATGATGGATCTTTAACATATATTTGTGAAATAAATAGGGTAATTATTTATACAAGTAACCACAAAAGTGCTTTATTTACTATTTATTTAAAGCTGCACTACTTATTTTTTCTCAGAAACTATTTTGTAAATCCTGCAGTTCAATCAAGTTAACTGGAGAAAATCGACCAGTTAGGTTTGATCTCAGATCAAGAGGCCATGAGCTTAAATCAATGTTTATACAAAATTCTAAGTTCATCTTGACTGAAGATTATTTTCATGTGTTTGAACTTAGATTATGTTTTATGCAACCGGGCCCTAGGGTACCAAATAAAAATGGAAATGTAAACAAATGTAAAAACCGTAATAAAGAGTGAAACAGAGTCTGGTTTGTAAAATAGGCACCCCACTCCCAAAATTAAGGAGGCCGAGGTCCTTTTTTATCACTAAAGCTTACTTGTACTCATATTCCCACTGAACGTGTAAGAAAATACCCAATAAAGCCACCTTTTATCATGAGGAGGATAGAAAAATAAGTGTTTATTAGAAACAGACAGTGGAGAAAACCATGTGAGTGTAAGGCACCAAATATGTTCCTGGACACTTAAAATTAATTGGAGACTCATTTAATTTTGAAGCAATTGAAAGTATAAGATCTTGTTTTGAATATTTGTGCAGAAAGCTTTGGTTCCACATCTGTGGTTCAACAGCTGACAGTTCCTCATTCCAGAGTAATGCCATCTCATCGTGACCTCTTCCATACAGTTAGTAACTGCACATAGCTTTGTACCTACGTCAGGAAAAGGGAAATTTATTGTATTTATTTATTCACTGCAATTGGGTACTACCCGGTGGCAGAGTTAAGAATACAGATCAAATTACAAATACTAGATTTACAATAACACAATAACCAATACAAACATGACATTATTTTACTTTAGACACTTAAAACATATCTAATTACTTCTCTATTTACATATTATATACCATTATAATTCAAAAGTTAAACCATAAACCATCTAGATTTTTTCTAAATTTCTTCAGCGACAGGGGACAGCCCTGAAAGACTGCTACAGGCAATTCATTCCATTCTTCAATGGTTCTATTAACAAAAGAAAATTTTCCTACGTCGGATCTGTATTTTCTACCCTTAATTTTATACCTATGATCGTTTCGTCCATAATAATCCGGATTATCTAACCTTACACTAACGTCCACCCATGCCTTTACACCAGCATTAGCTTTGAATAACGCTACCAACCTATGTTTTTTACGCCTAATTCTTAATTCCTCCCATTTAGTCTCAACTCCTTTTATAGGCCCAAAATACTTGCCTCTTTTTATGAATTTTATTGCCCTCTTCTGTATTTTTTCTAATGGATCGATTTGGTTAGCTCTATACGGGTCCCAGCATGCTACTCCATATTCCATAACCGGCCGCACTAAGGCCTTGTAGGCAATTTCCCTGGACCTAGCGCTCCCCTTTTTCAATATTCTCATTACGAAATGTAATGCCTTCCACGCATTTCTAGATGTGGAATTTACTTGTTCGTCCCATCCAGCATTACTTGCCAGGTACACTGCCTCATTCTAGAACAATATGAACAAATCATCTCCACAAACTGACGTGAACACATACAGAAAATTCTGTACTGTTGCTTCAAACAGCTGACTATACTTTAGTGATCGTCAATATTTCAGTATCTGTGGAGGGTATATTTATTCACTTCTGCTACAACACTAAGGTAAAATCAAACGTTCTCACTATTGTTACAAACATTACCTAATTCTTCGATTAATTTTTATAAAATAGGAATATTTGGACTTAACACATGTACAGATGTATTATTTTATCTTGACAGGAATCCTGCGCGGTAGGGATGAGTAGCAACTGTGGAGGGGATAGTGCACCTATCGCCACAATGCGTCACACGCGTAAGATTACGAGAGGGGAAGGTGCTGCATAAGATGTCTAAATTCAAATTTCACTCTCGAAGCCAGTATTGCAGTTCTTATAAACTAAGTTGTAATTCTTACTATGGTAGTAATCTCCACGCTTTTGTTGGATCTTAAATAGTACATAGGCATTTGGAACAAAACCCTGTTCTCCTCCAGCAGGCATGATAACCAACTGTCGGCATTTCAATATCGCTGCAGAGTCCCTGTAACGCATTTCACTCCAGGCATTTGGCTCAGTATGTGCTGTATTTATATAAGTTTCATCCATATAAAATATATAAACGTCACTTCGATATCTCCGAATATTTCGTAAATACTTAAGCCTTTTTGCACGTATGGTGCGATCTTCGATTAAAATTTGTCTGTCACGCTTAGTGTTTCTTTTTTTTTTTTTTTTTTTTTTTTTTCAAATAATCCTAGCTTCAAAAGAACTCTTCTTAATGTTCAGTCACTGCCTTGGAAGTCAGTAGAAGTTTTAGCTCCATAAGCACTTTCTTCAAAGTTGATCTTTGTTTTTCTGTGCTTTTAAAGTTATTCATAGTTCGCCTAACTACTTGTGAATTAAAACATCCAAATTAGACTTTGTGCATGTTCTTAATCTTTGTTTACTGGGCATAGAGAAGGACGTTGTTGCACTAGCAGCAATGGCTTTTCTTTCCTTAATAACTCACCTAAACTGCTTTCAGACGCAACTGTTGCCTCAGATACCCTTCCCCAGATTTTTATAGCTGACCCAGAACATTGTTCCCTTTTTTATAAATCTATGGATATCGGTTATTACTTCTCGTGTTTTTAAATGTAGCACTTTATTTCCTAATGTGCTGCTAGGAGGTGCCATTTATGAATGCTCTCTTGGAACCAGGAGACAAGCACATTTTGAAACAAGCTGTAGTGTTACCGAGTAGCTCTGCACGTGTTTAGTTGCTCGCAACTGGTACGCAATTGACCTGCCCTCCCCTCCAGTTGTAACCGTTCTGAAGTGGACTCGTCCAGATACCACTGCGCATCGCTCTGCAATTTTCAAGGTAAAAAATACATATGCACTGCACTCCAAGATTCCCATTGTTGGGAACAACCTTTGATCTTTATTTAAGGGACTCTGGAAGGCTCTATCCTTGCAATTATTATGTGTTTGAAATGAGAAGGTGTTTGTCCTTGAGCTCTACTAGATGATCAACCAATGGGAGTTCTGCGGTGTTGTTGTATTGCATTCCCGCTAAGTGGTGCCTGACGAGCGCCAAACTAATCAATCTCTAATAAATACTATTCAGTCTAAGACAAAAATTTAGATTTTGCCAAAACTAATCCATGAGGAAGCAGAGATTATTGTAGATAGTCAACATGAAAAATTCAAAATTCAATGCCATGGCCGGGATTTGAACCACGGATCTCCCTGGTTTCCGTTCAGTTGTTCTTACCCTTTGAGCTACCATGGCCAACGTGCCGTCCTGACATTAAATTCTCCATTTGTCTCATATTAGTTCAAATCCCGACCATGGCATTGAATTTTTCATGTTGACTCTATCTATCAGGTATGATTAATTTTCCCTTCGTTGATATGGCGAAGATAAATATTTGACATAGTTACAAATCATTAATACGTTGAAATGGGTGCAGTGAGTTATATCCCAAGCATTAATTTTTAAAATTACAACATGTGGGATATTTTGAAAATCGCCTGTAATTTAGATATAAACCGGTAATTCCTCAGAAACTATTATAACTAGAAAGCCAAAACTTGGTAACATTCCATTCTTGATAATCACAAAAAATAAATGGTATAAATTTGAAACCAATCTAACAAAAGCTTCAGATACTTCAATTTTCACCTATAAGCCCTCTCCTACACCCATTCTTTTATTATTGACATAGGTAATTACTTCATACCTTTCTGCACATTGTGGTTCTTACTTAGTGTAGTGGATTTATATGTAGTGTATTTATATGTTTTTTTATTTATTTATATTTATCACCAGGCCATTGTTGATTGGAGGCGGCGCGGGCAAAGATATCAAAGAGACGGCAGTTCAGTGCGAAGATAAAAGCTCGCCGAAATGGTGTACGGGAGGAGACGGATTTCTCGGGAGTTCGCCTTTGTTCTAGCCGTAGTCTCGATTGTTTGAGAAATTTCTGGTGTGTTAGTAATCTATAAAAAAGGCAGCCTGCCCGCCAAAGACAGTCAGTCGGTAATTGAATGCGTGCGGGTGGACAGCTGTGTTTGTTGACCTTGTTGTTGTATTGCGTATGTGTACGAAGCGTATTTCTACGGAGATAAAGTGCAATTTTTTGTGTTTGTAGCCTGGATTTTTGATTTTACGAACCCACAAAGTCACAGTATCTTAATTATATGATAATATCTGTTATTTTAACTTGTGGAGACATTTATGAAATTTGGAATAAATTTAGAACTATTTCGCATAGGGAACCGCAAAGTAGTATGTGTTTAGCGATTTTTTTGCAGCATATGTTGCGATGATTGTCATTTTGTTATAATGCATTTCAAGAGCCATTTTACTATAATTGTACATTTCTAAGCATTTACTTAGCAAATTTTTAGTGCCTATTTTTCCTATTTTAGTGCCTTTTTGCCTTCCTACTTCACACATTTTTAGTGCCTATTTAAGTGCCTATTTTGCCTATTTTACTGTTTTTTTGCCTGCCTACTTCACACATTTTTAGTGCCTATAAATCCGCTCCCTACTCATTGAACCTGTGGTGAGTGGATGTAGAGGTTGCAGCAACTGAGAGGTGGGACATGGTCCACAAAGAGCTATGGCGCTGTGAGGTTACTTAGTTAATTAAGAATTTATGATTTATTCCTTGTTATTGGTTTAAATGTCCAAATATTTGTACTTTTCCTAAAATGGAAGTACAGATATTAGATTTGTGTAACTGTGTTGACGTCGTGGTTACGTGAAGCCATCACATATTGAATCGCTGTTAAAATGTATGACTGTGCTTTAGCCAACTGTATTCTTGCTGAACCTACAAAGAAATGTGTAGTAAAAGTTTACACGATCACACAGAAGAGTGAACTTTTGTAAGAATGCTTTATACAAGATGAGTAGAGAAAGTTCGCAGAGAATGCAATGACTTGCAGTTGTTTAGTAACGGTCACCCACACAATTACGGATGAATCAGCACTCCTTCATCTGTTTCAATGTCGACTTAGATCGAGTCCATAACTCTTGATGTCAGAGAAAACAGTTGCTACTCCGGCTCCGTCCTTATTTTACATCGCAATGTAAACAAATGCACGTGTACTTGTGCCACAACTTTCGTTGTTTACTCCTGTAACTCTCTGCCAGTGTAAATATAATTCGCATAACATTTCTAAATGCATTACATCTAATGCAAAATATACAGAGTGATTTATAGATTTGACACATTTCTTTCATTAATTGTTTCAAAACTAATTGTGCTAGGACAACTTATACCTAAAATGTAGAGGAATTACCTCTACAGCAAACATTGAAAATGGAAATTAATTGTTCTTTCACACTGGCCGTGTGTAGGCTAAAGTGTGGAAATGTAGAGTCACAATGAAAAATTCAATGCCATAGCCGGGATTTGAACCACGGATCTTCTGGTCTCTGTACAGTCGCTCTAACGGCCAACGTGCCGATATAACATTAAAGTTGGCCGCGCCGTGGCTCAGTGGTTAGACCGCTTGGCTCTCACCAAGGCGGCCCGGGTTCGATCCCAGGCGACCGCAAAGTGAGATTTGTGGTGGAAAACACGGCGCTAGGGCGGGTTTTCTCCGGGATGTCCGGTTTACCCCGCCAACTCATTCCACCGGTGCTTCATCTCATGGATCATCAGTGTCACCGCCTGCGGTGCCGTATGTAGTAAAACCGGGCGTTAAACACTACACATTTATTTTCATTTTTCACATTAAAGTAGTTAAAGTACTTACACGTTGTAAGTCGCCATTAAGGTAGTTGTCTAATGAGTTTATGAGAACTCCTAAGTGGTTTTCCGGGGAATATACAAGTCAGTTGTAGAATTTAATTTTTTCATTCGTTTTTTTCATTCGTGGAAATAAGAAAAAGTCGCCCGGGGCTAGGTCCGGCGAATACGGAGCGTGGGGAACGACAGACCACCTCTGAGATGCCAAATAGTGGGTCACTTGTAAGGCCGTGTGAGCTGGAACGTTGTCGTGATGCAGAAACCAGTCACCTGATCGCCAAAGTTCCAGGCGTTTCCTCCTCACATCCTC
This sequence comes from Mantis religiosa, assembly GCA_030765055.1. Taxonomy (NCBI): domain Eukaryota; kingdom Metazoa; phylum Arthropoda; class Insecta; order Mantodea; family Mantidae; genus Mantis; species Mantis religiosa. The sequence continues at coordinate 6,556,601 of JAUKNK010000031.1, read as the reverse complement.
TCGCAGACGCCTTAAAACATCCAAGTAAAAGTGCCGGTTAACAGTCTGGCCAGGGGATACGAATTCCCGATGTACAATTCCACGAACATCAAAAAAGACAATGATCATCGTCTTCACATTTGACCTCACTTGCCTTACTTTTTTTGGTCTGGGAAATTTGGGAGTCCTCCACTGGCTTGACGCTTGCTTGGTTTCTGAGTCATACCCGTAGCACCAACTCTCATCCCCTGTAATTACTTTGTTCAAGAAGTTTGGATCACGTCTCTGTTTTCAAGTCCTGACACACATTCATGCGGATGGTTTTGTGCTCCTGTGTGAGAAGGCGCGGAACAAATTTACTCAGCAACACGTCTCATGTGCAAATCCTCCCTCAAAATCCGCTGGCACGAGCTCCAAGTGATTCCTGTCGCTGCTGAAATTTGGTCGATCGTGGCAACGGTCCTCGTGTATCTTTTGGCGGAGCTTTTCAATGTTCTCCTCATTTCGCAATGTTGAAGGGCATCCAGAACGAGTTTGGTCTTCAACACACATATCACCACGTTTAGAGCGCGCAAACCACTGGAAAGCCAGTGTGTGGCTCATAGCGTCCTCCTGGAAAGCTTCCTAAAGCATTTGGTGTGTCTCCGTTGCAGTTTTTAAGCAGGAAACAAAATTTCACACACACTCTTTGTTCTTTTAAAGTTGCTATAACGACTTCGCAGAGGTAACCCGCCAACAGTCAGAGAAACACAATACCACACTTGCACGTTCAGCTCTACACTGACGCCGTCTGCACAGCTGTTTCATGAAGGTCTCTACTAACACCTCTAGCGTGAGAACCCTGCACTACGTCTACGAGTGGCAACACTCTCGGAGTTCGGTTTCTTTTGGGTCCCTCCTGGTATATCAGAAAAGATTGGTGAAACACATTCTTATGAATGTGTCATTAAAATTAAAGAGGACCTAAAGCTGGTTGACCACAAGATTGGCAAATGTCAGGAGCATACATACGTGCTAACATCTCAAGGTCGATGATGTGCTTTAGGCCCATGTAAGTGCCTTAAATTTATTGCAATGGCCTATAAACTCAACAGTTTGAACTTTTCATGTATTTATTTTAGGAATAACTATACATTTTTTTAACATATTGAAGTTTCAAAGGTCGCTACAAGTAATGTTATGCTTTAAATTGAGAATTTAACATGTATTTTTAAAATCAAATCAATGTAGTACTTTAATAAACTAATCTTTCCGTAAGGTGTGTCGCACTTCAAACTCTCCCGCCTCTTTAAAATCGGTGCTTTATGTAAATGCGTAACTAATAGGAAGTCGTGCAAAAGGACTTGCATTTGTTGAAGTCGCTATGTAGACAAAAGAACATCACAGTCTTACATTTTGAGCCTCGTTTGTTTGGTCGAGTTAATCATTAACGTGCACTACTTTTTGTTTCAGGAGACAGTGCCGGTGGCGCCCCCAGCTCCTTAGTCAGCGAGATGGTCAAAATGCTGACAGAAAGTGGAGAGGTTAGTACATATTGCTCCTACCAGGGCGACAGTTTTAATCTTTTTAGAATGTATGTTACCAAAAACAGTGTTTATATTTGGCAGCTGCTTTCTAATTGTCAACTTGATTGCTGCGTAATTTGTCCATTGTTTTGTAATAGTTGGTTAATTATCGTCATTTATATATTTGTGGTCACCTAAAAAATGAACTAAAGAAATGAACGAGGCGTGTCCGTAAAATAAGGTATCCAATTTTATTGTCAAGGAATGTTACATTGATGTAAAGGTGGAACTTACAGCTTTTTTTCAACCTAATCACCATTGAGATCGATGCACTTTTGCATGCGCTGCAGCAGTTTTTGTTTACCCTTGTGATAGCACTTCCCCGCCAAGTTGCGCTGGTAGCGCTCAACCTCGTTTTTCAAATCATCGTCGGTCTGGAAATGTGTTCCACCCAGTGTGACTTCAAACAGATGATAATCACTAGGTGCTAAGTCATGGGTGAGGATGTCCCATCCGAACTGGGCCAGGACATCAGCCGTTACATCTGCATTATGGGAACGAGCAAATGTTCGGTCAAAATCTTGTCAATGGTAGTCTTACTAACTTCAGGGATAAGTTCGCACAGCTCACGAATTGACACACGCCGATCTTTAAGCATTTCTTGCTCCACTTTTGCAACTGTTTCGGCTGAAACTGAAGGCCGACCAGAACGCTGTTCCTCGTGGACGTCTGTACGTCCGTCTTTGAACTCTGGCACTCAAAAAATCGGATCACTGCACGCAACTCGCACTTGGCGGCGGAAGTGATAGGAAGCTCAAACGCAAACGGCTGCCCAGCCAAGACTAATGATTCCAACGGGTGCGTTGTGATGGGGATGTGAAGGGGTGAAACCAAGCTATACGCCAGTGTTGCCGGATCTCACGTAATAGCGTTCCTCACGGCTCCAGCGCCTTGGATACCTTATTTTACGGACACGCCTCGTAGGTTATGATATTTTACTATATTAAATTGCCATTAACACCTTAAGAATGTGAGGTTCGGCTTAGAAATGCATTTGGTAAAGAAGCAAATTATAATTGGTACAGAGAATTAAAAAGAGATCGGTGTTTTCTTAGTGGAGCACTAAGTGCTAATACTACCGTTACTGATTGAAATATTGTCGCCTTTCGAGCAATGATAAACGGACATTTATGAATTTATTCGACATTGGTATGAGAGCAAATGCGAAACATTTCATATAAACTGCCGATCGAAATAGCGCAATTGTTGGTGCAGAAAAACTGTCGAAAAATTCCAAGATGCACTTCAAGTTTCGTTTGGAATATCGCTACTAATGATGAATTGTGCATTTATTGTTATGATCCTATAAAGTAAGCTCAATGGGGCTTACAAAGATCTAAAAAGATTAAAATGTGCCAGTTACTGGGAGAGGAGAATTAAGGAGGCTTTGGTCATTTCGTCTGTAAGGAACACGCTTAATCGTGATGCTGGATTTCAGTTCAGCTACTCTTAGAAACCGGCATTAAAAATCAGGGGTGGCTGGTGGCTCTGAAAATTGGTGGTTCACAAAGTTATCCATGCAACTTAATTTTTTAAAGTAACAAAATTTCTTTAAGCCTGTCACTACAGACTGCTCCACACACAAGTTAACGGTAATTCACAGCATATAACGCAACATTCACATTTGATAAACACTCTAAAATATTTATCGTATACATCGTTGTTAAAGTTCCTGTTAAAACATCTTGCTTTTGTTTTGACTATCTGTGTGATGTTTAGTTTCAGCGTGGGTCTTCCAAGTCGCTTAAGCTCAATTTATTCTTCTAAGGTCATGTTTGAAAAAGGATCTACTAAAAGACACTTTATTAAATTCATTGTTTCTTCTTATAACACAAGTTACCTGTATTTATATAAATATTTCTGATGCACTACTCAAAACACGACACAAACCATGTGGCTATGTATTTGTAGGTTACATTTAACATAGGCTCAATAGATGCCGCTGCTGTGATGAAAGAACGAGCAGGTTAGGCATCCACTATTCTCTGGCAGCTAGGTTAGTCAATCACATGCAGCCATACGCCCCGCATCGTCCCCCTACTTGCCTCGGCAAATCCTAGGTTCGTCCTGCCTTATGCCTCCCTATTGTATGCCAGTGGTTTGCATCTGGGAGTGAACTACTTGGCACCTGCAAACAATACAGCGCGCTCAGGTCCCTGCACTAGACAAGGTCGAAATGAACTCCAAATGGAACATGCCAATACATTAAAGGGAGACCTAGCATTTTGGTTGTAGCGCAAACATGCTACCCCCTTCAGAAGCCGCCCCTTTTAAGTTAAAATGGAAATCCATCGAATTAAGCAGAAAATATCAATATAGCTTCAATTTTCTATACTCACGCCATCTCCTGATCTGGCATTTAATTTACTGAAAACAGTCTTTTGTTCAGTAATGCGAATTTTGGTAGTTTTTTGTCTTTGTTTATAGTTGCATTATACCCAGTATTTCATTTGTAGTTATAACATTTTATAAATATCCTGATGATGGAAGAGATGCACAGTTCGATTTTTAATGGTCTTTTCATCTGGCTTGGTTCCCGTGAACAACTTGAGCATATTCATCGCCAGGAAAGCTTCAGATTTTAGATATGAATGATTTATGAATTTGCAGTTCGAAACAGTTGCCGTTATTTTAACAATTAAAAGAGCATTCTATTGGTTTTTACATACCTAGGACACAGTTGTTTACTCGGAGTCATTGCTGCATTCATCACTCTCGTCTTCACCATCATCGATGTAGTTTCGCCCTCAGCTGCGTCGTCACAATCCTCGTGTATCAGATTACCTTCTGTTCCATCCAATTTGCAGGAGATGGCAGTCTTCTTAAAACTCTTATCATTTCGGAATAGAAGAAGTAGACACTATTATTGTAGAGGAATTAGAAACTATATTAACGTAATTTAAACATCACAAAGCACCAGGAAAATAAGGAATTAATATGGAATTTATAACGTATTATGACTTTGTGGGGTCCAATTGCACAAACTCAAAATGTTCTTTATTTCCACCGACTTACAGTTGAACACTTGCCAATTACACCAAATTACCTATTGCACACAATTACGGTTCACCAGTTTGTCCGTTACAGTTCCACTGCACGGTCACAGTTACGTACACTCTTCCGATGCACGTACACAGTCTTCTCGTCCGTACACTAGGACGGCGCTCCTATGCTGCTCGCCAAGAACTGATTGAACTCACTCACTGCAGCCCTTTTTATAGGAATATCGCTGTTTTCTCGAAGTCTCTCGTTTCAGTGAATCACCGCGAAGGTTCCAGAGGGCAGGGGAAGGGGGAAGAGGCGGCCAGCGACAAGTGACACTTCCCTAATCATCCCTTCAGTTAGTGACTGAGATAAATGGGTGGGTGTGGCCCAGATGCCTGTGGTCCCTTACTCAGTTGTCGTTGGTTGTGCTTTCCGATAACTGGGTGACAGTATCCATCAAAAGTTTTAAAATACGACTACTAATTTGTTTAAATGTTTGTTGGTCCAGCCTACAGATACCAGAAGAACTGAAAATGGCTGTAATAAAGCGAATATTTAAAAAAGGAGACAGAAATGAATGTAAAAATTATAGAGAAATCAGTCTTTTAAATAAAACCTATAAAATATTAACAAAAAGATTAAATTTAGTAACTGAATCAATACTTAATAATGAATAACATGAATTCAGGCAAGGCACGTCCTGTGCTGATTGCGTCTTAACAATAAAACAAATAAAACAGAGAAGAGAATTTAATTTACAGACCCATATATTATTTGTTGATTACGTAAAAGCATTTGACAAAGTTATACGACAAAAGCTATGGGATATGATGATATGATGATCTCCTCAACATTTAATTTTAATTATAAAGAAAATGTACGAAGGGACGTGTATTAGCATGGATAATGGTTTTAAGAGAGAAACTATCAACCTAGGTGTAAGACAGGGCTGCCCAATGTCGCCAACTCTTTATAATACGTGGGCTGTTCAATAAAGAATGGTCACAATTTTTTTTTTTTTTTTTTTTTTTTTTGACAACGTACCTTTACTCATCTTCATAATTTTGATGGCCCTTCTCAAAATAGTCTCCCCTGAATACGATGTACTTGTCTCAGCGTTTCTGTCAGTCTTCAAAGACATGCTGGAAACCATTTGTTGAGAGATCCTTCAAAAGCGCCTCCGCAGTCCACACCACTGCTTCTGATGATGGATAATGCCTCCCACGAAGGCGTTTCTTCAAGTTAGGGAATAGAAAATGTCACATGGAGCTAAATCCGGACTATAGGGAGGGTGAGGGATGTACTTCACGTTGATTTTTGCAAACTATTCAGCAACAACATTGGCAATATGCGGCCGCGCATTACCGTGGTGCAGTATCCAGCCTGCTTCACGGAAATGTGGTCTTTTGCGCCTGATATAGACTTGCAATGTTTTCAGGACATCCCTGTAGTATTGTCCAGTTACTGATGTGTGTGCAGGTACAATATGCTGATAAACCATTCCATGAATTACAAAGAATGAGATGACCATAACTTTCCCAGCAGAAGGAGCCACTTTTGCTTTTTTGGGGGGGTTGGTGATGAAGGAGATTTCCACACTGAGCTTTACTGTTTGCTCTCAGGATCAAAATGATGTAGCGAAGTTTAGTTAATTGATGGAAATTAATCATTTCTTCACACTAGCCTTATATAGGCTAAGATTTTTTATGGATAGAGTCAACATGAAAAATTCAATGCCATGGCCGGGATTTGAACCACGGATCTCCTGGTTTCCGTCCAGTCGCTCTAACGCATTGAGCTACCATGGCCAACGTGCCGTCCTGACACTAAATTCTCAATTTGACTCATATATTTGACTCATACATCATACAATGATGTGAGGAAATCTGTGAGTCAAATGGAGAATTTAATATGAGGACGGCACGTTGGCTATGGTAGCTCAATGGGTTAGAGCGACTGGACGGAAACCAGGAGACCCGTGGTTCAAATCCCAGCCATGGCATTGAATTTTTCATGTTGACTCTATCCATATAAAACTTTAGCCTATATACGGCTAATATGAGGAAATTAGTAATTTCCATCAATTAACTAAAATGAAACTTTGAGTTTAGTCTTTCTGGAAAGAAGATTATAAAGTTACTATCATGGTTCCAAGAATATTTTTTCGTTAGTGAACGAGTAACACAACAGTGGTTTCAGTATTGTAAATAAAGTACAACACTTGGTGACTCTACACTTATCTGGTTGTCTAAGTCTCTGCGACCAGTTTCGCGATGAAGAAAGGCTCTGTATACTGGCTGAGGATGTCATGGAAACCAGTCCTAGGGCATTTAGACAATTTTATCCAGATAAGTGTAGAGTCACTTCATTTATAATATTTCGATTGCTTCACCATCAATAGTTTTAGCTTTTTACAAAGGTTTTAATGTTTCAATAATGGAGATGAAACATTATAACATCCAAATTATGGAATATTCAGACTATACTCAGGGTTTAGTAAGAAAATCCACAAATAAGCACGTAGAGGTTGTTAGGTGCTTCAAAAAATACCATATTTTGCCATATTAACACATTTTAAATGGTTCTAAATCTCTAAATTTGTATATATGAGTTGATATCTCCTTAAGGCGGTGTAGTACAGTGGTTTTGTTGGTGGCTCCCGTACAAAGGGTCCTGAGTTCGGTATCTGGCTCTGGGGTTGGCGATTTTAAGTCAAGCCTATCCACGCCTTCACCTCTGTCTAAAACATGTGAAGTGTCCCCTATGCCCAACATGGTTCGGAGTACACGGTATAAGCTGTAGGTCCTCTCGCCGTATCTTCACTATCATCCTATCATTGGAGGTAAAGGGCCCGCCCTCTAAGTGCCTCCACAAGAGAAATGGGTTCGGTCATCACGTGGTGATGGAATAGGTGATGATCTTTTGGAATTCTGTGCAGAGATAAACTATAAAATAGATGACTCAGTTAATAACAAAGACATTGTTTCCATTCTACAGCAGGTGAGAATTATCTTAGTTAATGGTTTTAATAAAATCATAGTGTCATGGCTACAGGCTTAAAAGTAACGGCACAAATAAGAGGACAGTCGGCGGATAACGTTTCATGGTAATAATGAGCCTTGCTAAGCAGTTAACGATAGCGCGTTTAGTGTAAACAGATAGCCGGCAACGCAGATAGCTGAGATAAGAGACTTGCCGGCCCAGACGTTTCCGGAAGGTGATAGAATATTCGGATTACGTCATTAGATGCCTTGTTGATTCCAGAAAAATCTAGTGATTGTACAGAACAGTCTGGAATTCATGAATAGGTGTATAAAAAGAAGCCATGGCTAGTGTGAAACAGTGTTGTGAAATGAGAGACAGCCAGCTGTGTTGTTGTAACGAGAGCTAAGGATGTAATCTGCTGTTACTGTTTGTTATTGTGATCGACCTTGCAGGGGCGGTTCCTCCATAAGGTTGCAGGTTTGCGCTACACCCACTGATTCTGAATGTACAACAGGTGCATTTTACACATTAAAGCTGTACCTGTTTGCATTGTTTTATATACAAACATCTTTCAATTACGCTTATCGTCTGTAGCTGCCCATGACCGCAGAAGTCGAAATAAACAGAGGTTAGCTGTAGGAGCCGCCAGGTTTGCAGCGAAGTGTTAACCTAAGATTTCGCCCAAATGTAGGCTCTCTGAGGGGGTTGCAGGAAGGTGAAGAGATGGGAGGGCTTCTTATACATTGCTTAAATGAGGTTTATAAACCTAGCTCCTCCTACTCTTAGCAACGGCTATAGCGTGACCTTCAGGCTTAGCTTCTGTGTGCTCTGCTTTTCGAACACATGGAGAATTTAATTAAATGCATGGAGGTTATTCAGAAGAGAGCTCTGTTAAACAACAACGCCACACTTGTTCAGGCTTCTGGGTTTATGGCCACTTTGAAAGATTATAATTTTATATTCTGGCTGTCTTTCTTCTACAAGATCATGCCACATGTGGACATTTTGTACAATCAGCTGCAGAAGCGAGACTGCAATGCAACGTTTGCCATCGCCCAGCTAAACGCATTTGAAAGGGAAGTGTGTGGATATCGAGGAACACGAAGAAACTGCAATTAAGAGGAGAAGAATAGAAGATCATGATGTGAAAGGAAGAGAAGCTCTTGAAGTATGTGACATTCTTAGAGAAGCAAAGGACAGATTTAGCTTAACGGAGCATCTGGTAGCCTCAACTTTGTTTCATCAAGAAAATTTCTAAGACATTTCCAGAGGATTCCCTTAGAGAAACAATAAGGTTCTATCCTTTTATCATTGGAACAAAAATTCGTAGAGAACTGACTGTAATTTACAGTCGAGAGGAATTTCGTGGAAGGTCCGGCGCTTTGTGCTTGATGGACTTCATTAAGAAAAACAATTTATGTGCTACATTCAGCGAATATGTCAAACTCCTCCGAGTACTGTTAACTATGCCAATGTCTACCGCTGAAGCAGAATGTTGTTCCTCAACTTTAAAAAGAATAAAAACTTTCCTTAGGAACACAATGTCACAGGATCGATTGTGAGCATTAGCAATGCTTTCAATTGAGAGAGATTTTGTTATGAACATCAGCGACTTCAACGCAAAAGTTATCGATAGATTCGCCAGGTCTAAGGAGAGTAGAGTAGAGAATCTGTATAAATAGGCGAGTCATTACTACTCATAGTTTTTTCGGGGTTTTCCCGGATCGCCTATTTCATCTCCATTATCATTTCACATCATCTTTCATCTGGTGATCTCTTTCAGGCTAGAAGTGTCGGCAGGTGTCTCGGCGATGTCGTGGCACCTTGGGTCTGCTGCCCTCTGTCTCCTCTCACATCATCCTTTCTCCCAAGGACGTCCCACTTTGGAGCGTAGGTACAATAGATAAAGACTGGTCGCAGTGCCTAATCCTAGTCCTAAACAATCAGGAAAGGTTAGCAGGTTTATACTACTACTTTCCATGGTAATTTAATTTTGGTTTCAAACACATCCACACTTTATAAAATACCATATTTACTCGAAAATATAACCCATTGGATTATAAGACCCGCCAAGTTTTGTTAGCAAATTATTGTAAAAAATAAAGATGTGTTTGAGAATTTTAGACCGGTCCGCTAGAGAAACGAGAATTTCTTATTTTAGATAGATGGCTTCCCTAGCCAGCTTAAAGATCCTGTGAAGGATGGAATCAATGGAATACACAGAGAAGTTGCAGTAATTTCGGAAGACATCACTTCTCTGCTGCAGCCCTTGGACGTAAGCACAAACAAATCCTTCAAAGACTGTCTCAAGAAGGTTTACACGAAATGGATGGCAGATGATAATCACAACTTCACCAAGATTGGAAAAATGCAGAAACGTTCTACAGAATTTCTCCGCAATTGGATTGTCGAAGCCTGGGATTTAAAAATTACTCATCATCATCAACCTTCAAGTTAGGCCAGATAGGCCTGTTTCGGCTCAGAAGGGATCTTCCCAGCGTCTCCGTGGTCTTCCAACATCTCTAATACCAACTGGTTTATACTGCAAGGCTGTTTCTTCTGGCATTCGAGAGAGATGATCTTGCCATTTCAGTTTGTACTCCCGGAGTTTGTCATTTAAAGTAAATATTGTGACTTTGTGGGTTCGTAAAACGAAAAGTCCAATTGCACCACTCAAAAATGTTCTTTATTTCCACCGACTTACAGTTGAACACTTGCCAATTACACAGAATTACGTAATGCACACAATTACGATTCACCAGTTCGTCCGTTAAAGTTCCACTTGCACTCGCGATTACGTAAACTCCTCCGATGCAGTCTTCTCGTCCGTTCACTAGCTCTTCAAGCACTGACTGACCCAATTCACTCACTGCAGCCCTTTTTATAGGAATATCACTGTTTTCTAGAAGTCTCTGGTTCCAGAGGACAGGGGAAGGGGAAAGAGGCGGGCTGCGACAAGTGACACTTCCCTAATCAACCAGTCAGTTAGTGACAGAGACTAATAGGTGGGTGTGGCTACGCTGCCTCTGGCCCCATCTCAGCTGTCGTTGGTCGGGCTTTGCGCTAATTGGGTGACAATATTTTTAGTTCTTCTCTCATTGTTTAACTTTTAATGTGATCTTTAAGACTACAGCCAGCTACGTACCTCAAAAATTTCATTTCAGCCGTTTCAATTATTCTTTTATCAGTTCTGTTCAAGGTCCAGGTCTCGGCTTCATAAGATGTAATAGGCACTGCCATAGGTTTATACAACTTTAATATGTTATCACTTTTCGTTTTGTTTTTAATTGTTCGTTTTATAGTGCAACATATATTCTGAAATTTATAAATCTCTGTCACATTCAGGGGAAATATCACATCCTAAGTAATTAAAATGTTTAACTTGTTCTAGTATTTTGTTTTTGAGGAGAATTTTGGACCGTGTTGGGTATTTACCTATAAAAACCATCACTTTCGTTTTCTCTGCTGAAATGATAAAATTATACTTTGAGATTGTTTTGTCGAGTTGGTACAAAGCTATTTGTAATCTGTCTTCAGTATCTGATCATCTGCAAACAGGACTGTATTTAAGATTGTACGACCTACTTTCAACTGAGCTTGCCATTCCGCAACTGCTGCGTCCATATAAATACGAGGCCTCTTCAATAAAATACGATCATAATTTTTCGCACTAAAATTCAATCTTATTATATTCTGTTAGCTTAAGGGTATGTATGACTGAAATTTTCAATTTCTGAACTAATAATGCTAGCTTTTTCAAATTTACACCATAGGTGTAGTATAATGTAAACATGTCACAACCTAAATTTAAACCATTTTTCTCCAGCAGTTTAGAAATTATGATAAATTTTGTATGTTTTTTGTTACGTCACTAAAAAAGTCCCTTGCGACAAAATATTTTGAATTTTGGTCTAATATTTTAGCCCTATGTTCATAATACACATACTTTTTGAAATTGCTCTGGGTTTTTCTGTGTCTCCTTTAGTTTAGGTCACAAAATTTATTTAATTTACAAATATTCTTTTTTTTTTTTTTTTTGTCTAAAAAACTGTAAGTTTTGTGTTTGAAAATTAAAAATATATGCTTATATACATTTCACAATAAAACCTAGGGCAATTTCCATTCCTCATGATATATTCTGAACCTGTGTAGGAAATTTCATGAATGTAGTACAAAAACTGCATCGCAAGGAGCATTTTACAGGAAGAAAAATGCTGAAAATATGAACATTGAAACAACAGCGATTAAAGATTTGATTGCATAACTCACATTAAATTCCACCAGGCTGATAGGTTGGACCCTCAGATTTCTTTTTCCTCTCCTCTGTTGCTTCTTTTTCCACCTTTTTCTTCTTTAGATGTTGCTTTTCTTCTGCACAACTTCGCTTCTTGCTTTGCAGGATACGAGTCTGGTCTCGCTGCACTGAAGTTTCCCTTGCTGAGTCTACTACACTTTCACCTCTGATATTTCGCTGCAGCTCCAATGACTTAAGACTACCCATGTTAAACTCACTTATGCTTTTAATAACAGCAAGATCCAATTTTTGTTTTGATATGAAAACTTCCTTTGGGCACTTATTCCATATGACATGATGCAAAGATTCATTGGCATTCTGTGTTTTTCCTGTTTTGCACCTCTCTAGTAATGTTGTAGAAGCCAGCCTCTGATATATTGGCAACATTTTAGACTATTTTGTCTGAAAGCCTTATTTTTCTTTTCTTGAATTAAAAATTTAAGAACGGAAAACAGACAAAGAATGTGGATGTAGGCAAAAGAGGGCGTGACTCTGACAGAGTTTAAAGGCCACCGACATTTAAATAAGCATTTAAAAATGGCGTTCGGAGGCAAATTATGCATTTTTCACATTCGGGAATGTCTAAATTATTTTATAGAATTAAAATAAAAAAGTCGTTATTTTCACGATTTTCATGAAATTTCAGTCATACATACCCTTAATGTGAAACAAACACGCCGTAGTAGTCTCATTGTTGGTACTCCTGGTTGCCGCCTGTGAGAACCAGGCAAGTTCATACAAGTTCAGTATCGCCTATCGCTGCAATGGAGGTAACATGCAGTAAAAGTTGATGTTAGAGGAAGATCCGGAGTTTCTTTCAAACGTAATCACTGCTGATGAAAGTTGGCTACATCATGGATAGAGCCAACATGAAAAATTCTTTCTTTTTTTTTTAGAGAGAAAGAAAAGCCAACAAGAAAAGTTCAGGTAATAGAGGGGAGAAGGTCAGGAAAATAGCGGAGTCCCGCAATAGCACCTCCATTAGTGTAGGTTGATACGAAACTGCAGGAAAAAATTGCACAGGGCAGGTTGGGTTTACTGGCTCATGGTCATGACACAAGGACCTGACCACAGCCAGTGTAGTAGCAGGGATAGGAAGGTTGAAAGAAAAGAAGGGATAAAGAGTGGTTAAAAGTTTATTTTTTAGAGCAATTAGAGTGCACCATTGGTGCTTTGCTGGGCATGTGACGCCTAACGGCGTCTGGGTCCGTGAGATGTATCTGGCGCTGTGTCTATTTGGATGTTCATGCTGTTGTGTAGAGAATCAATGGAGTCTTGTAGTCTGCTGAAGTCCTGTGATAGTGACTCAGTGTCGAAAGAGGAGTTTGCGAGTACTGACTGAATATCGTATTGTTTTTTATGGAGTTTCTCTAGGGTTTGCAGCATGTTGTTCTGAGTGGTAAGGCTGGTGTTGTAGTTTTCTTCCAGTTTTTTTAGGATCTTCTGTTGAACGGCTGCAGTCTTGGCAGTTTGTAACAGTTGCTCCTGAAGTGCTTTGGTCTGTTGAGTTGCGGTGGTTATTTGGTCTTGTGTGTTTGACGATCTGATCCACAGTTGACTGGTGTTGAGTGTTCAGTGCTGTGTACACTGAGTTGAAGCTTGTTGTGGTGCCTTCCTCCAAATTCCCAAGGCAAGGGCCCAGATTCAGCACCTCGGAGTGAAGATCCTGGAGGCCCTCACGCAAGGGGTTGGAGTCTATGGAGACGGCAACAGCAGTGAGCTTCTTCTCAATTGAGTCGAGACGGTCATTCAGCTCGAAGCGTCTGAATGAGCTCCTGTACAGAAGTGGTGTCGGCTGTAGCGTTGTCAGTTGAGACGTACGAATGTGTTACAGCGTGGCCCACCCGGCCCGTGCTGCCGAAGTCTCGGGGAAAGTAGGGGCACTGCACCTGACCCGTGAAGTGGCCGTAACCACTGCAGGTGGTGCAGAACCGGCGGCGGCGTCGTAGGTCATGTTGGCGGCTGTTGCGCGTGAGTGAGGGCGCTCCGCAGTAGTGGCAGCGTGGTGGTGTGGAACAGGATATTTCGGAATGTCCGTAGCTGCAGCATCGGCCACAAGGTGCAGGTCGCTCACTCCTGCTAGCCTCGATTCGCAGGCACTGCCCTAGTAAGGACAGGCCATTCCTCAGAGCCATCTCGTAGTCGGCAGCGTTGGTAAACTGCAGTCGGACGAGGTTAGTCAGCCCTTGGCGAGTGGATATCCTGGAGGCCTTCTGCGTAGACGGCCAGAGCTGTAGTGCTGCTGCGTAGATAAAGCGTGTCGGCCGATCGCGAGGTGCTCCGCGTATGACTGCTGAGTGCAGCATCGGTTGTACCTGGGAAGCCGTGGTGTAGAGCTCCCTCTGAGAAAGTTGCAGTCCGGCGGTAGGAGGAGCAGAGCGGGCTTCAGCACATGTTGTTTGCGGCGGCTGGTTGTGTTAGGCTGCAGTGCTTGAAGATGCTGTCTCTACCGGTTGTGCGTTGGAGAAGAAGGCATGCTCGGCAGGCCGAGCGGTCCCAGGAGCCTGGTATGGCTGCGGCGAGACTAGAGTCTGTGAGGTTTAACTTGGCGTATTCTCTACTGTCCTTGTTTAAGACAGAATGCTGTCCTTGTCTAGCACACGTGGGCGGAACAGCAACCCTGCTTTGTCGTGATTCGTGGAAAGTAGACGCTGGCAACCCCCATTCCGTTGTGTGTTGTTTGAAGGGTGTAGGTGACGTAAAGCTATAGAACTGTGAACTTATTGTTTTGTGGATTTACACGTTACACAAAATGTTTCCAGTGTTGCAACATATGGATATAATGTTGAATTATTTTCTTGTAGTTTTGGTTGTGTTTGTGTTGTTTCAAGTTGAATCTCGAGGGAAAGTTCTAAAATCAGATTCTAGGGAAGTTGTAGTCAAAGTTCACAGTTTCTTCAGTGGTGAATGTGAAGCTTTAAAATGTGGAAAGCCAAATATTTCAGTGACGAGTATCGTTGAGAGAACTGCTGCTGCTACAGGTATTTCTTCTCGTTCTGTCCAACGAATTTTAAAAGAACACAAAAATGCAGAAGCTAGCGGCGGTAGACTGCAAACACCAGGCAAAAAGCGCCCTAATAGAACACCGCGAAAAACAGAAATTGATTCATTTACAGTTGCTGCTATTAAGCGAACAATCTATTCGCTGTATCGTACGGACCAATAGGAGAAGGGCCGCTCCGCCACTGATGCATGCTTGGCTGGGGTGTCTGCTTTGCCTGTCATAGAGTGAGGCGGTGAGTATTCCTTTCTCTTTCTAAAAGGCACACGATTAGTTAAACCTCACAGACTATAGCAGTTGTGCGGCGTCGGGTTCGGTGACTGCGCTGGACCTCCGCGAGGAGGCGCTGGCCCATAACTTTCCGGTTACCTCAGCAGAAGGCTCCCTCTCGTATGCTGGAGCCGGCAGCGAGGCGGGAGACGGCGTCCGTGAACTTGCAGGCGAAGGCTGCGGCGGTTGCTGCCGCTCTTGCTGGCTGGTCTTCTTCTTACCGGCGGCGTTTTTCTTCCCCATTGAGTCGTTGTCCTCAGTCGAGAGAGGAGTGAGTGAGTCGAGCCGCGTAGATGAAAAATGCAATCCCATGGCCGGGATTTGAACCACGGATCTACTGGTTTCCGTCCAGTTGGCCATGGTAGCTCAATTCGACTCGTATATTTCCCCGGTAGGCCACTAGGGGCTCTCGCATTCGAGATACACCGTTTGTGGCGACTTACTGTCATAAGTACTTGAGTCCCAGGCTTCATCATTTAACTCTTATTACTTTAGTTAATTGATGGAAATTAATCATTTCTTCATACTAGCCGTATATAGGCTAAGGTTTTTCATAGAGTCAACATGAAACTTTCAAATGGAGAATTTAATGTCAGGACGGTACGTTGGCCATGGTAGCTCAATGGGTTAGAGCGACTGGGCGGAAACCAAGAGATCTGTGGCTCAAATCCCGTCCATGGTATTGATTTTTTCATGTTGACTCTATCAAAATTTGATGTTTACATTTTAATCTTGTATCACCAATATGTTAACAGTAATCATACCACAATATAAATAGTAGATCAAAGCACATACATGTACTATATAAACCCAATTAAAAATCTCACATTACTTATAAAACAACTGATGCTTAAGTACAGTAATAATAAAGCTTGTTACTCTGCAGATCTACTCTCTGGACGTCAATCAACTGAACAACACCAGAAAGGCAGCTATCGACGTAGTGTTTTTCAACAGGGTACCAAAGGTTGGAAGCCAAACGTTCATGGAGCTGTTGAGAAGACTCTCTCTTAGAAATCATTTCGGTTTCCATCGAGATCACATACAACGCGTGGAAACAATCAGACTTGCTCCCACTGATCAGGTAATTACATATTAAATAATAATCTAATACATATCTAACTACAGAGACTCCCATAAATAATCAGACAAAGCAGAGTACTAGGATTTGAAAGTGAAAATCAACATTTGATGTGTTTTTTTATTGAAATTAATGATAATCGACAGTTATATCGTTCGTTCTTGTAAGAAAATAAATGTTATTTCACATAAAAATTACACGTGTGCTTTTTTTAAGAATTAAAAAGAAATGTGACAGTTTTTGGCCCTCAAAAGTAATCGGACATAACAACTTGAGTGTGATACTAAAAATGGCTTAGTACTTTGTAACTCTCCCTCTTCTTTTCACTACTTCTCACAACCTATTTGGCATACTGTGAACCAGGTTTTTCAGGTAGGCTGTAGAAAGTTTGCTCCATTCCTCTTGCAACCTCTCCTTCAAGTGCTGCTTGGAGTTGATGGGGTCTTTCGCGCGGCCTTCTTCAGTTTATCCCACACTGCTTCTATGGGATTAAGATCCGGGGACTGAGGGGGTGGATGTAGTACATGAGGACAGTTGTAAAGTAACCATAGCTGCACAATGTGGGACGTATGCTTCCGATCATTATCCTGATAAAATGAGAAGCTGCCCAAAATACTCATCATTTTTGCACTTTGTTTTAAATTTTGCTGTAATAGTCTAAGATAGACTTCCTTGTTCATGGTTGTGTCTATGAACACCAGCTTTCCCACTCCCGTAGAGGAAATACAGCCCCATACCATTACGCTCCCTCCGCCGTGTTTGACTGTGCCTTGTAAATTGCGCTCTTCCAGCTCCGTGTTTGGTTTCCTCCACATAACCATCCTACCATCGGAACCAGCAAGTTTGTATTTGCTTTTGTCACAAAAAATAACTTGGTCCCAACAATCGGTTGTCTTGTTAACAAAGTCTTTGGCAAATTGCAATCGCTTCTTTTATTCTTGCTGGAAATGTATGGCTTTTTTCTGGCTACGCGTCACCATTAAAATCTTGTTTTTGCATGGCCCTTTTGACTGTTTCAGGGCTGTCAGTCCCAGTTCTTCCTGAATCTGAGTACAAATTACCGGAGCACTTATACGCGGATTCCGTTTTACCTTCCGCATAATATAAGACTCCTGCCTATCGTTAAGAAGTTTTGGTCGCCCTGGCTTTGCTCGAGATTCAATTGTCTTCATACTTATAACGGTGAATTACGTCACTAACTGTACTTTTGCTAAGATTCACAATCTCTGCTATTTCCCGGTAGGTTTTGTTCTTTTCACAGTGATAGATCACTAACTGTCTCTGTTCAAAGGTACTCTGCTTACCTCTGGCCCCATACTTTGTTCTTGCCTTCTTCTTGGTGAACAGTTGATGTACTTCTACTACGATGTTGTTTTGTCTGCTGAAAGGCATCACATACTCGTTTGTATTGCATTTCATTTGTGCTGTCCGATTCTTTTTGTGTCGTAAACTCATGATGTAAACAAGGTTGAATGGGGCAGCTCTTAGTTTAGTCACATTTTCAATCTCTAAAATGGATATTCATAGCAAATTATCTTTACTTAACACAAGGAGTAACTTGAGATTGATACACATAATCTATGCTGCTTTATAGAGCACTACATAGTGAAATGCAAAGTCTGTCCGATTATTTATGGGAATCAGTGTATAAGATTATTTATCACTAAGTATGACCATGACTTGATTTGTGGCATTGTTTAAAAGTATAATAATCATATAATAAGAACAGCAAAACAAAAGTTAAAATAAGTTGACTATCATAATATTTTTATATCATTACTATGCTGTACTTAAATTAAAAAAGAGATAACTCTACTCATTCTTGCAAAAGAAAAAAAATAATATTAAATTCCCTTACACAAAAAACAGAGACCAAAACCAAATATATTATATAGAACTGTTGGTCATATTTTATATTCTCTATAGCATATAGTAGCTAGCAAACTTTATTACATTCCATCAAATTCAATACCAAAATTTCATTGGAAATGCAGTTTTGAGATCCTCACAGTAAGAAACCTTTTGATAAAGATCTGTATATCAGGGGTATAAAGGCCACGCCGTGGCTCAGTGGTTAGACCGCTTGGCTCTCACCAAGGCGGCCCGGGTTCGATCCCAGGCAACCACAAAGTGAGATTTGTGGTGGACAACACAGCGTTGGGGCGGGTTTTCTCCGGGACCTCCGGTTTCCCCCGCCATCTCATTCCACCGTTGCTCCATCTTCATCTCATGTATCATTAGTGGCATCGCCTGCGGTGCCATATGTAGTAAAAGCGGGCATTAAACACTACACATTTCAGGGGTATAACTCAAAAATGTAAAGTTAGCTAAACATCAAGCTTTGTAAAAAAAAAGAATTAGAATTAACTCTGTGAAATAATGTAATAATTACAAAATAAGTCGACTGAGATGCTCTGTACTGAAGAATGTTTACATTCCATTGGAAGAAAATAATTGAGTTAGCCTCTTTGAATTACTGTCAGATGTCTAGTCTCCAGAAAACCATTGTCAGCTTGAGCACTAAAGTTCTAGCTAGTCAACCTCATTCAACTGAAGGAAAAATACATTGAAAGAAAATTTAGGTATGTGAAGTATAGAATATATCAGTTGACTTATTATATAATTTTGAACTATTCCCATTGGAGAATTTTGAGGGTGTTCTGTAATTGACGTCCTGCATATGTCCCCACCCGGAGATCCGAATGGGTTGCAGTACTAAGTACAACCTTGTTCAACATCTACATCAATGATCTTCCCGCGACTGTATCAAACAGAACTTTTTCCAGATGACATGATCATGTGGACATCTTCCCCACAAATGAGAAATCCAAAACTTCAGTGGAAAAGGCTCTGATACTTTTAGAAAAGTGGACTGACAACAATTTGATGAAAATAAATACTATCGAGATTTAACTGTATTGGAACACCACAGTGAAGCAAAATAGTTATTAATTAAAACATGAGTCATATTTATTACACATCTACTTCACTTACGTAAAAATTTTACATGTTTTGCAAACCATCGTTTGCATCTTCGGCTCTTATGCAACTAAAGCTTGATCCAGTGGTGTGGGTAATTCTGGAGTTGCTGCTGCCATCTCTTGATTTAGTGATGAACTTAAATGTGGGATTCTCTTCTGGCGGGATTTCAAAGTTTATTAGTTGGTTTTTATGCTTTTCTATGTATATTCTCTCCCATATGATGAGTTCACTATGTTTTTGTACATATTTTAGTAATTCTGTGCTATCATGTAAATTTTTTCACAGTCTTTACACTTAATCTTGTAAATGCCTGACTTTTCCTCTGGCTTTATCTTATCAGTATTATTACTGTGGAGTAGGTTTTTAATGTTGTAATTGTTTTTTGGTGCCAATGTTATATTGTATTTCTTGAATATTTTTTGAAACTTTTTTGTGGCCCAGGGGTGGTAAGTAAATTTAGCAAATCTAATTTCTTGTTTTATTGGTGTGAGAGCTGTGATCTGTTTAATCTCTTTTGAAGTTTGAATGATTTTAGTTTTTTATCTACAAGGTTTTTTCCATATCCATTTTTAATTGCAGTTTTTAAGATTTGATGGTATTCTTTTTTATATTCTTGCTGGCTGAGGGGTAGATTTACTAATCTGTGTGTGAGACTGTTGATGGTTGCATGTTTGTGTGGAATTGGGTTGAAACTATTTGCTTTGATGTAATTATCTGTGTGTGTTGCTTTTCTATGGATACCAAATTCTAGTTTTTCATTGCTTTTTTTGATTTTAAGGTCTAAAAAAGGTAGAGTACAGTCCTCTTCAGTTTCCACTGTGAATTGTATGCTGGGTTCTTGCAAGTTGAGTAGTTTCAAAGCATCATCTATTTGTTTGTAGGGCACTATTGCAAAGATGTCATCTACGTATCTGTACCATGTTTTAAACATATGAGGGAAGGCTTTAGTTATATGTGTTTCGAAAAAGCTCATGTATAAATTGGCTAAAAATGGTGATATGTAAGTGAAGAAGATGTATAATAAATACAACTCATCTATAAATTAATAAAATAAATACTGATAAAACAACATTCCAAATATTTAGCTTAAAAAAGAAAATCCCTAAACTAAATCTGCAGTTCAAGAAAACAAACATATGAAACAAAATATTTAGGAACAATTTTTGATTCAAAACTATCTTGGAGACATCATATTGAAGCAGTAGTAAACAAATCAACAACAAAATTTTCAATTTTGAAAAGATAAGCTGGAGTCAAGTGGGGCAGTAATCGGGAGACACTGAACACCACATACAAAACATTCATCAAGCCAATACTTCTTTATAATGCAGAGGTAATAATTACAGCAAATAGTTCTAACATAAATCACCTAGAAGTATGCCAAAATCAGGCCCTGCGACTAATAACTGGTGCAGCAAAATCAACTCCAATCACAGCAATGCAAGCCTTAACTCGGAACTATTCAATACATCTAACTTTAGAGGAGCAGGCACTAATACAACATGAAAAAATGTTGCGGTTAAAAACAACAAAATGGGAGAAAAGATTACTACAACCAATCAAGATGAAAACACAAACAAGTTTCCTATACAAAGTTACGGAATTAAAAACAGATCTGTATCTTCCTAATTCTAAAGAAAACATTTTAATCAAAGAAAACCCACTAACTTTTGAACCAATTAATATTCAATTAGATTTACAACAAATAGTTACTAAATCTGAAACTTCCAAACCTGTACTAAAAGCACTAGCCCACCTGAAGAATGGTTACATATCTACACAGATGGATCTAACTTGGACAACAACTCAGGAGCAGGAATTAAGTGTGCACTGTTCTCATTCTATCAACCAGCAGGATACCACACAACAAATTTTGATGCAGAAGTAACGGCTACTCATATTTCACTCCAACACCTTCTATACAGAATAGATAAATTCAAAAATGCTGACATACTTTCTGATTCTAAAGCAGCATTATGTGCAATAAGTTCATATAAAATGAGGTCAGTTCAAATGAGGTCATGTCATGTCATATCAATATTAATGATATGATTTAATTGTGAATTTCACTGTATTCAATTGCAATAAAGTCAACTCAACTCAACTCAACTCTAGGCTGGACCCATAGCTCAGTTGGTCCCAGGTTCAATTACCGGCAGTGGGGGTGGGGATTTTTCTCCGACCAAGATAACTTCTCATGTTCTCCAGAGTATGAGTGAGAGTGCAAATGTTTGCATGATCTAATGATTAAAACACAACGAATACAAGTTAATACCTTCAATATGTTCAAAAGGAGAATGGCTGCTGATATGACCATTGCAGTTAAGGGCGGGGTGAAAGAAGAAAACAAGAAGAAGACACAATCAAGTTGACACTTAAGTGACTTTATGCCTTTTAGTTATACTGTTAAAATCACAAAATATGCCCATCCATGTGAACTGTCTAAAAATGCTGATTTTGGATTGTTGGGATCTTAAAGATTGTATTTGTAGTAACATTTCTAAATTGTATTTTTTGATGGAATGCAATACCTTCTCGATCTATTATGTAACTGATAGAAAGACTAAAAATATGTTTCATATTTCTATAGTTATCCAGAAACCTGCAGAAGCACGTTTCTTGTCATTGTTTTTAGTAGAACTAAGGGCAAAATTATTGTTAACTATCACATGGGAGGGGTGCAAATTCCACAGGTGGACAGCTGCAAATACTTGGGAGTGTACCTGGCAAGTAATGCTGGATGGGACGAACAAGTAAATTCCACATCTAGGAATGCGTGGAAGGCATTACATTTCGTAATGAGAATATTGAAAAAGGGGAGCGCTAGGTCCAGGGAAATTGCCTACAAGGCCTTAGTGCGGCCGGTTATGGAATATGGAGTAGCATGCTGGGACCCGTATAGAGCTAACCAAATCGATCCATTAGAAAAAATACAGAAGAGGGCAATAAAATTCATAAAAAGAGGCAAGTATTTTGGGCCTATAAAAGGAGATGAGACTAAATGGGAGGAATTAAGAATTAGGCGTAAAAAACATAGGTTGGTAGCATTATTCAAAGCTAATGCTGGTGTAAAGGCATGGATGGACGTTAGTGTAAGGTTAGATAATCCGGATTATTATGGACGAAACGATCATAGGTATAAAATTAAGGGTAGAAGATACAGAACCGATGTAGGAAAATTTTCTTTTGTTAATAGAACCATTGAAGAATGGAATAAATTGCCTGTAGCAGTCTTTCAGGGCTGTCCCCTGTCGCTGAAGAAATTTAGAAAAAATCTAGATGGTTTATAGTTTAACTTTTGAATTATAATGGTATATAATATGTAAATAGAGAAGTAATTAGATATGTTTTAAGTGACTAAAGTAAAATAATATCATGTTTGTATTGTTTATTGTGTTATTGTTGTAAATCTAGTATTTGTAATTTGATCTGTATTCTTAACTCTACCACCGGGTAGTACCCAATTGCAGTGAATAAATACATACATACATACATACATACATACATACATACATACATACATACATACATACATACATACATACATACATACATACATACATACATACATACATACATACATACATACATACATACATACATACATACATACATACATACATACATACATACATACATACATACATACATACATACATACATACATACATACATACATACATACATACATACATACATACATACATACATACATACATACATACATACATACATACATACATACATACATACATACATACATACATACATACATACATACATACATACATACATACATACATACATACATACATACATACATACATACATACATACATACATACATACATACATACATACATACATACATACATACATACATACAAAAAATCGAGAAATACAAAGTTATATCTTAATTGGAATGTTTCGTTTGAGTTAACAAGGAATAATAAACAAGAGATTTCAAAATGGTGGATGAAGTTAGTGAGGGTATTGAGAGTGCCTTTAGAATGCTCTTAAATGTTACGGAGGCTAGTAAAAACTTGCGTCAAGATTTGAAGCAGGATATTGTGAAGTCGGTAAGTAGTTTACGTAAATATTTTACAAAAATGAAAGACATCGTGAATCAGAAGGAAAATGAAACCGAAAGTTTACAAATGGCAGTGCAGAACTATCAGGAACAGTTGAGTGTTGGCAAGAGAGCGAGAATAGCATCACAAGTGACACCTGGGGTGATATCTTCCGAACGGGTTGTGGAGCAATTTGGGGTAGAAAGGAGTTATGCTTCGGTGTTGACTGGCGCTGCACGTACAGGGGACTCTAAGTGCTTTAAACTGCTTGTTCGGAGCAAGAATAATCAAAGTGTGGAATATATAAAGACACTGGTGAAAACTAAGGTTAATCCTGTAGAGATGAAGGTTGGTGTTCAGTCTGTAAAGGCATTGAGGAACGGACAAGTTCTAATACAATCGAACAATAAAGCTGAAGTAGATACTATTTGCAACAATATTAATAATAAGTGTGGAGAGGAGCTTGAGGCTACCGTCTCGAAGAAAAGAAATCCAAGAATAATTATTTTCAATATACCAGATGAGATAACAACGGAGAATGCTGTGGAGGTTTTAACAGCACAAAATACAGAGCTGGAGAATTTCAGCACAGAGATTCAGCCTAAATTTTCCTTTCATGATAGGAAAAAGAATTTGAATTTGGTTGTTGAAGTCACTTCAACTGTACGAAGGGAAATACTTGGCAAAAGATTAAAAATAGGATGGAATATGTGTAACTGGGATGATTATGTCAAGGCTGGGCGTTGCTTCAATTGCTGTAAATATAATCATCGTGCGCAGGACTGTAAAGGACAGCAAACATGTCCAAATTGCGCAGAGAAGCATGCTCTAAAGGAATGTACTGCTAACAGAGCTGCATATAAATGCATTAATTGTGTAACGTATAATAAATATAACAGAGACAACAAAGTGTCAGAAAATCATTCTGCACTGGATACGAATTGCTCCTGTTATCAAGCAACACTTAGGCGGCTAAAAGACAATACCGACTATTAAAATGGATAGATACAGATTAACATGTTTTCAGGTTAACTTGAAACATTCAAGGATTGCGACTGCTAATTTGGTACAGCTTGTGAATGAAAAAGCTATAGATATAGTATTTATTCAGGAGCCCTACTTGATTAACAATAAACCAGCAGGTGTACCATTACATTTTAGAATATATACAGTTGGTACTACGGGTAAACGAGCAGCAATATTTATAAACAACAAAAATATTGACGTAACTACCATTGGTCAGCTTTCCGACAGTGATTGTGTTGTTATACAGGTTGTATATAATAAGAAAACATTTTTTGCAGCTTGTATGTACTTTGATGGGCACTTGAATATAGAAGATGACATTAACAAGATTGAAAATATTCTCCAGCATATTAAAGGAAAGGGTCTGATAATACTAGCAGATAGTAACGCCAGAAACAAACTTTGGCATGATATAATAACTAATCAGCGTGGTAGAATATTTGAAGAATTCATTACAGCAACAAATTTACATATCATGAATGAAAACAACGGCTTGCCAACTTTTGAATCCCAAACTGGAAGGAGTTGGGTCGATTTGACTATCGTTAATGACAAACTCCTTAGAGATGTAAGGGAATGGACCGTTGGAGAGCAAGAAAGCTGCTCTGATCATAAGATAATATCGTTCACAATAGGAAATGCAATCAAAACCCAAACTCGTACATTAAAGGGAATTAAATATATAACTAGACCAGAAAATTATAAGACATTAGAGGAAACGTTGCCACGAAAGCTGACCAAAAATTTTAATTGTCTGGGCAATGGACAGAGTGTGGATGAACAGCTCGCCCATAAAGTAAAAGAAAATAATGTTGAATATACAATTGAAATGTTCTACAATAGTATGGAAGCTGCATGCAGGGAAGCGTTTAGAGTAAGCAGGGGTAAGAAGCAGGCAATTAAAGGCAAATCAGTTCCCTGGTGGACCATTGAACTAACCATATTGAGGAAAAAGGTAAATGCATTAAGACGACGATATCAACGAACTATTAATAATGAGCAGTTAAGAGAAGAAAGAAGGAATCAGTACTTGGAAGGTAATCGGCAATACCAAAGGAAAATAAATGACGAAAAGTTTAAATCCTGGAGGGAATTTTGTAATGTAACTGATGGGACTAATCCTTGGACTGTAGTCTATAAGATCGCAGCCAATAAAATAAGATATCAGAATTCACTTACTACATTGCAAAGAGAAGATGGAACCTACACTGAAGATATACCAAGCACATTAAAGTATATGCTGGAGAACTTCATTCCGGAGGATAGGGTACAAGATGATACTGAACGACAAAAAGACCTAAGGAGGCTTGCAGAGGAAGTAATTAGTACCCCAGATGACAAGGAATTTACACCTAATGAGATTTGGGTTGTATTAAAAAATTTCAATCCAAAAAAGTCACCGGGAGAAGATGGAATATCTAGTGATATTCTGTTAAATGCTTTTAAAATGTTCCCATATTTCTTTACAGCAATATATAATCAATGTCTTATGGAAGGAATTTTTCCAGAAAGATGGAAGCGTTCATCTATAGTTCCTATAGTAAAGCCAGGCAAAGAAGATAGTGTAACGATAACAAAATATCGACCAATCAGCTTGTTGAACATATGCGGTAAAGTTTTAGAAAAGTTAATGATAAATAGGATTGAATATCATATTAACACGAGAAACCTTTACAGTACAAGACAATTTGGATTTAAAGCTCAGAAAAGCACGACAGATGCAGCAATGGCGCTGAAGGTATTCATTGAAGATGAGCTAAAATCTTTTGGTTATGTTGTTTTGGTGAGTTTGGACGTGAAAGGAGCTTTTGATGCATGTTGGTGGCCTAGTGTCTTAAATAACTTAAGAGAGATGAAGTGTCCAAGAAATTTGTACCAACTTACAAAGGATTATTTTAAAAATAGGAAAGCAGCTCTCTCTACGAATGAATTCAGGACTGAAGTACAGGTCCAGCGAGGCTGTCCGCAAGGATCTTGTTGTGGGCCTGGACTTTGGAATATACTATATAACTCTTTGCTAAAATTGGAATTTACAACGCGGACAGAGGTAATAGCATTTGCTGATGATTTACTTGTCATGACAAAAGGAAAAAGTATATTAGATGCTGAAAATTTTTCAAATCAGGACATAAAGAAAATTGAGTTATGGGCTAAAGAAAATAAAATCCAGTTTAACGACTCAAAATCAAAAGTTTTGGTAATATCAAAGAAGAAAACTAATCATAATGAAGCAATCAGCATATATCTGAACAATAAAACTCTGGAACAAGTGGATGTTATTAAATATCTTGGTATTTACATTGATAGGAAGTTTAGCTTTGATCACCACATAGATCAAGTACATGACAAAGCACTACGACTTCTGCATAATCTTTCCAAGTGCGCAAAACTCACTTGGGGACTGGGAAATAAGGCGCTAGAAACTATTTATAAAGGCGCAATAGAACCTATTTTAACTTATGGTGCTCCTGTGTGGGGATTTGCCCTAGAAAAGCAGAAGAACATTAAAAAATTCGAGAGGATTCAGAGATTGTTCAATATAAAAATGACGAAGGCATATAGGACAATTTCTTATGATGCATCTTGTGTTATTGCCGGCATCCAGCCAATTGGTATAACAATACAAGGCAAAATAAAACTGTATAATGATATACACAGTGAACGTGACTATGATGCACCCCTACCACCAAGCGTCTGGAACCATCCAGCAGAACGACCTCATATAAAAGCAGTTGAGGATGATGGGGCATACGTCTTTCAAATTTTTACGGATGGGAGTAAATCAGATGAAAAAGTCGGGGCTGCTGTAGTTCTGTACAAGCACAATACTGTAATTCGACAACTGCAATTCAGGCTGGATGGAAGGTGTTCAAACAATCAGGCCGAACAACTGGCTATTTTGAAAGCACTTGAAGAGCTACAAAACATGGCAAATACGCTGAACAAAGAGAAGACTGTAGCCATATTTACAGATAGTCAGGTGGCACTATCCACCTTACAAAACAACAATAAACACAATTATATTCCTGAGGAGACACTTTATAGACTAGGAACTTTAGAAAGAAATCAGTGGACAATACACTTTAGTTGGGTGAAAGCACATGCAGGAGTTACTGGTAACGTGCTAGCAGACATATTAGCAAAATCAGCTGCTGAAGACATCGAAATAAAGACTATTTACAACAAGGTACCAAAATCTTCTTTGAAAACTGAAATAGAGAGGGCAGGACATCTACAGTGGCAACAGAGATGGAGCAGTACAAGTAAAGGAGCCCTTACCAAATCATTCTTCCCTTTGATAAAGGATCGTCTTAAGACAAAACTACCATTAACAGCGACATTCACTGCAATGGTATCAGGACATGGAAAAACTAAAGCTTACTTGTATAGATTTCATATCATAGATTATCCCCAATGCACCTGCAATAGCCCACAGCAGACCGCAAACCACCTCATTTATGAATGTAGAGACACAAAACATCAGAGGGACAAGTTGATTGAAGAAGTACACAAGAATGGAGGAAATTGGCCAGTGTCAAACCAAAACCTTATAAATAAACATTTGAAAGCTTTTTGTATATATGTTAATTCAATTGACTTGTAAACAATTTTTATTTTAAAACAATACGTGAATTGAACATTTAAATTCTAATATTTAAAAAACTATTGTAAAATAATATCAAAATGTGATTACTATTTATAATGTATCTATGTAATTAAATGCATGTAATGTTACTCCGTAACGGGGCATGCTGTTAAAGTTCAATTAAAAAAAAAAAAAAAAAAAAAAAAAAAAAAAATACATACATACATACATACATACATACATACATACATACATACATACATACATACATACATACATACATACATACATACATACATACATACATACATACATACATACATACATACATACATACATACATACATACATACATACATACATACATACATACATACATACATACATACATACATACATACATACATACATACATACATACATACATACATACATACATACATACATACATACATACATACATACATACATACATACATACATACATACATACATACATACATACATACATACATACATACATACATACATACATACATACATACATACATACATACATACATACATACATACATACATACATACATACATACATACATACATACATACATACATACATACATACATACATACATACATACATACATACATACATACATACATACATACATACATACATACATACATACATACATACATACATACATACATACATACATACATACATACATACATACATACATACATACATACATACATACATACATACATACATACATACATACATACATACATACATACATACATACATACATACATACATACATACATACATACATACATACATACATACATACATACATACATACATACATACATACATACATACATACATACATACATACATACATACATACATACATACATACATACATACATACATACATACATACATACATACATACATACATACATACATACATACATACATACATACATACATTACTTAGTTACCATCATAATTATTATAAGATGCTCAAAATGTTTTAAGCTGTTAATCGCCATAAAGTGAACTTTATTGTTTTTAATACAATTTTGAGTCAAACTAATACTCAGTAATCCACTTATTGCTAGTATTTACCTAGAACGCGTTTCCTTAGGATCTTCCTAACATCATCAGCTGTTGTCGACTAATGGATGCCGGTTCAGTGAACTCCTCGGAGGTGATAGGTGGGTCTCTGTCGGTATCTTGATGAACTTGAAATTTGGATTTTCTTCAAAGGTAATATCGAAATTAAACAATTTACTTTCATATTTCTTTATAAAGATTTTTTCCCACGTGGTTAATGCAGCTGGAACTTGGAAACTTTTTAGTAAGTGAATTTCTCGTTCTATGTGCATTGAGTATTAGTTCGACTCAAAATTGTATTAATTTTGTGCTTCATTGTATCATAGTCCTTAAACAACGGTTTATTGTTTTTGTTGTGTTTGTGCAGCTCCATCTAGCAACACATGTGACCAGCTATGCACCACCAGCCGTGTACGTCAAGCATGTTTGTTTTACAAATTTTACAAAGTAAGTACAAGAGCAATTAGCTTTCCATAGTTACATAATAATTAGTTCTTGAATACTAAAATTAGGCAAATGAGTCAATCTTGTATATACTTTTCTCCACTTACAAGTTTTTTAATGAAGACTAGTTTCTGGGAACTTCTTTCCTATCCTCAGTTCTGTGGTTGACTGATGATGCATCTGGTGTCTGCATCTGACTTGGTGTCGTGCTGCCATCTATTGTTCTGTAATGTTCATGGACAAGTCTGCCATAGCACATCACTTTTGGTCTGAGAAACATAACATAAAACAAGAAATAGAGCTGATCAAACAGGCAAAGAAACCTTTAGAACTACAGATTTGGGAAAATATTTATTACGAAGAAACAGGATCTCTTGATGAATTTTGAAATCACCGCCGTAGATGACGTCCAGACTTAGATGACTTACCAGAACATTAGATGGCAGCACGACACCAAGCCAGATGCAGACACCAGATGCAACATCAGTCAACCACAGAACTGAGGATAGGGAAGAAGTTCCCAGAAACCAGTCTTCATTAAAAAACTTGTAAGTGGAGAAAAGTAAATACAAGGTTGATTCATTTGCCTAATTTTAGTAACAATGGCACTCCACTTTCTGAAATACTTCTTCTTATTCTATATAGTTCTTGACTAATTTTTTCTTAGGCAACATTTAAATTCTTTGCTTAGTAAATCATAAAACAAGTTAGATAAATTGAAAAAGAAAATTGGAAGTAACAGTATGAAGTAATGCTCACCATTCTAAGGAATAAGCAAGAAACTATTGATATGATCAACATTCATATTGAAGAATACATTAAATTAACAGAAATCTGCGCACAAGTTCGGCCTGGAGTAAGTTTTGCCCAGGCGCTGGGCAAGCACGAAAAAGTGCTGCAGCAGGCCGAGGCAAGCCAGACTCCGGCAGCGACCCAGTCAGTAAGCTCTGGATCTACCGCCAAACAACCACCAGCTGCATCTGCAGCAAAGCCACAGCGGCTTCCTCGCCAGAAGAAGGCCACCGCAGCCCGGCGGGAGAAACCGCCGGCAACTGCGGCAGCAACGGCCGGGCAACCAGCCCAAGAATCTGCGGGGAGACAGAGCGGCCCTGCTGCAACTGCTCTCCCCCCTCTACCAGTTCCAGCTACAGTGGCTGCAACAGCCAATGAGGGAGAGGCACCCCTCGCTACAACACCCGCGCCGATTTGGGACACTGGCGTCTCAAACGAGGACTTGGCGGAGTTCCATGAGCTTTCTGCCTGGTTCGCCGAACTAATTCATCGCTCCCTCCCCATTCTGAGGCGCTGCAGGGAGCAACTGACAGATCCCCGCATCCCTGCTCTGCAAAAGCACAGCATTATGCAACAGACTGCACGGCTCCTCTTCCCTGACTCCAGCTCGTAAATGGCGTTGAGAAGAACTCAGCGAACATTGAGAGCCGCGTTCTGGAACGCAAACGGAGTCCGGGAACAGAGACCGGGCATCTTGGAGTTTGTAAGTGACCACGGGATTGACCTCCTTATGGTATGCGAAACGCATCTGCATGCTGGTATACAATTTAACCTGCCAAGTTACGCCGTCCACCGAGCCGATAGAGTCGGCCGGCGGGGCGGCGGTACAGCTATATTCATCAAAAATCACATCACCCATACTCCCATTACCATCCCCCCGCTTCAACACTTGGAGGCGACCGCCATAAGGCTCTCCTTGGGCGGTTCAGACCTAGTGCTTGTGGCGATGTATGACCCGCGCAACCATCCCTTCTATGAAGCGGATTACAAGGCACTCCTCAACCTAGACCACCGAGTGTGCATAGCTGGCGACTTCAATACCAAACACCCAGGATGGAACAGCCGAACCCAGAATGATAGGGGAAGGAGCATCTACCGCTTCATCTGCGGAGACCCAACCCTTCATGCGCATGGCCCGCGGGGTCCAACGCACTTCCCGCCTCGTGGCAGGGCGGACGTCATAGATTTCGCAATCACCAAGAATATTCCATTTCATCTGGACCTCACGGCGGTGAATGCTCTGGATTCTGACCACAACCCAGTTGTGATCAATTCAGACGTTACCGTCGCAGCTCTGGCAACGGCTGACTGGGTGGATGAAGTCGACTGGGATGCCGCCATTCTTCACATCCAAAACTCCGTGGAAGCCTGCCCTCGAATCGACTCTGTGGAGTCGCTCGAGGCGGCAGCCAGGGAGTTCTCCACATCCATCCTCAACGCGGTCCGTGCTCACACACACCGCATCCCAATAGACACGCCAAACCCCACAGATATCCCAGGACCCATCAAACAACTCATAAGGGCTAAAAACGCCGTAAGAAAGCTGTGGCAGAGATTTCGCCATCCCAGGATAGGAGAAGTACACCAGAGGTTCAAATCCCTGGCAAGACGACTCCTAAGAGCACACCGCAAAGAGGCCTGGGAAAACATGTTAAGGCAAACCAATCTCCAGGAGAGAAAACCATGGCGAATAGTCCGTAGCCTGCGGAAAGACAAAACCGTACACCAGCACCCCCTACATAGCCCTAGAGGTCGACTCGTCTACGAGTCGAAAGAAAAGGCAGAGGCGCTAGCAGATTATCTGGAGGCTCAATTCCAACCCAGGGTAGAGCCAATGGACGATGACCATGCTGACCTCGTGGAACAAGTGGTGGAGGACTTCCTAGAAGCTCCGCCCCCTGACCACGAGGAGTTCCACATTCCCATCGTTACCCCTAGAGAGTTAGCGACCACGCTTAACTCTCTAAGAACCAACAAAGCACCTGGGCAGGACCGTGTGACAGCGGAAGCGCTCAAGCACCTTCCACGAAGAGCCGTGATTCACTTAACCCGGATTTATAACGCGTGCCTATACATGCGCCACTTTCCAGCTATCTGGAAGGAGGCGCGCGTGGTGTGCGTTTTAAAGCCGGGGAAAAATCCGGTTTTTCCTTCCAGTTACCGATCAATCAGCCTTCTCCCAGTTTTATCGAAGGTATTCGAAAAACTGCTCCTCTCCCGGCTCCTTCCTCATCTGGAGGAAAGGGGCCTAATCCCGGAACACCAGTTTGGCTTCCGTTCTGGCCACTCCACGACCGAGCAGCTACTGCGGGTTGCCGAGAAGGCCTCCCTGGGTTTCCAGGAAAGGTCTAAAACGGTAGCAGTGCTGCTCGACGTGGAGAAGGCATTCGCCACTACCTGGCATGAAGGACTCATTTACAAACTCCTGGAGCATGAAATTCCCCGTCCATACATTTCCTTGGTGGCCGGTTTCCTCGGAAACCGAAGCTTCCGAGTAAAGATGGAGGGGAAGCTGTCCACCGAGCGGCCCATTGGCGCTGGAGTACCGGAAGGCAGCGTGCTGTCGCCGGCGCTCTTCGCAGCTTACATGGCCGACATCCCAACTCATCACAACACCCAAACCTGTCAGTATGCGGATGATCTCATGATCTTCGCAGTCAATAGGAATACACGGTACAGCTTCCGGCAAATCCAAACCCAGCTCCGGGCCATTGGCGAATGGAGCGCAAAATGGCGAATGGCAATTAACCCGGAGAAGAGCTCTGCTATTCTCCTGGCGAAAACCATAGCCAACCGGTTGCAGCAGAACTTCGTTTTACGGCGCCGTCGAATCCCTTGGGTGCAAACGGCGAAGTATCTCGGGGTGACGCTGGACCGCAAGTTAACCTACGTTCCGCACGTCAAGGGCAAGGTCCAGCTGGGGCACGTCGCACTCCGGAGCCTATACCCTATCTTCAGATCAACCATGCCGATCCGTCTCAAACTCCAACTGTATCGGGCGATCATTCCGCCTATGATTCTGTACGGCTGTGAGATCTGGGGAACAGTGGCTAATACCACTTTCGTCAGACTCCAGACGCTGCAGAACAAGGCACTACGCATCATCTACGATACAGGCTGGAGATTCCCGGCTCATATCCTACATGAGCACTCCCAGATCCCGTACATTGTCGATGTCATTCGCGAGAGGGCACGATCAATGTACGAGAAAATCCAAATTCACCCCAACCCTTTAGTGAACTCCCTGGGAAGGTATGACCCGAGAGATCAAAGGCGCTTGCCGTCCTTCAGACTGCCGAGAGACGTCCTGGGACCCCTTGGGTAACCCAAGGAAAACCCCAGATGTCTCTGGGAACAACTTCTACGCCAAAGGACAAGCGCTACACAACCCGTATCCAAAACGGGGCAAAAAACTAAATCGTGTCTCCCAAAAAGGGAGAACGATTAAGTACAGCTGCCCACGACAAAGAGGGGCAACCCATTCCAAACCTCTCCAAAATTTTAAACAGTAAACAAATTCAAACACCCCAGCAGAACATGGATCTACTAGTTCATTTCGCAGGTTAAGCCGCAAAGCGGCTAGGTACTGCGGCATATGACACCCGGACGGGGAAAGCTCCGCCCGACTAGGACTACCTCTGGACCTCTGTATTAAGCAAACGTTCTTCATCCTTTCATGGAAGTGTTGAAAACAGTGTTGTTGATTAATTAAATTAATTGGGAGTCGATTAATAACACAAAACAACACTCACTTTTAAACTTTCCCGGAACATGTTTCTGAGGCCTTCCCTCTATCTTCAGCCGGACATCGACTTGTTCTCATTGGTGTAGCTGGCAATATTTTGTCGTCGGTCTCCTCTGGTAGCGGTTCAAGGAACTTGCTGAACAAATCTTTCTGGGGGATGCCGAAATTGAATACTTTGTTCCTATTTTTTGAAATAAAGATTTGTTCCCATGTGGACAGTTCTTCTTTTCCTGTTGTATGTTTTAGTAATTTTGGTTCTGGATTTATGTTGTGGTTTTTTTCCCAAAAATGCGTGGCAACTGCTGATTTTTCTAATTGTTTGTATTTTATGTTCCTAAAGTGTTCCTTTGCTCTTGTTTCTAAATTTCTTTTGGTTTTTCCAATATAAATTTAACTACAGTCACAGCATTCAATTTGATATATACCAGATTTTTTGTTAGATGGAATGGCATCTTTGATGTTTGAGCAAATTAGGTTTTTTAAGGAGTAATGGTTCACTGGAGCTAGTTGAATGTTTTGTTTTTTGAAGACTTTTTTGAATTTATCAAAGGCCCATGGATGGTAAGTGAATTTTTTGAAGATCATTTTAGTTTCTGTAGCTGAGAGGGTTGTGGTTTCCTTTAGTAGTTTCTTCTTTTTTGCTAAGTTCACTTTTTTGTCTACTAGTGATTTGGGAAAGTCATTTTTCTGTGCTATTTCAATAATTTTGTTGTATCCTATTTTGTATTTTCATTGAATCCGTCATGCATTTTAAATTTTAAATAGGTTACCTTATCTTACAAAATAGGATACAACAAAATTATTGAAATAGCACAGAAAAATGACTCCCAGTCACTAGTAGACAAAAAAGTGAACTTAGCAAATAAGAAGAAACTACTAAAGGAAATCACAACCCTCTCAGCTACAGAAACTAAAATGATCTTCAAAAAATTCACTTACCATCCATGGGCCTTTGATAAATTCAAAAAAGTCTTCAAAAAACAAAACATTCAACTAGCTCCAGTGAACCATTACTCCTTAAAAAACCTAATTTGCTCAAACATCAAAGATGCCATTCCATCTAACAAAAAATCTGGTATATATCAAATTGAATGCTGTGACTGTAGTCAAATTTATATTGGAAAAACCAAAAGAAATTTAGAAACAAGAGCAAAGGAACACTTTAGGAACATAAAATACAAACAATTAGAAAAATCAGCAGTTGCCATGCATTTTTGGGAAAAAAACCACAACATAAATCCAGAACCAAAATTACTAAAACATACAACAGGAAAAGAAGAACTGTCCACATGGAAACAAATCTTTATTTCAAAAAAAGGAACAAAGTATTCAATTTCGACATCCCCCAGAAAGATTTGTTCAGCAAGTTCCTCGAACCGTCACCAGAGGAGACCGATGACAAAATATTGCGAGCTACACCAATGAGAACAAGTCGATGTCCGGCTGAAGATAGAGGGAAGGCCTCAGAAACATGTTCCGGGAAAGTTTAAAAGTGAGTGTTGTTTTGTGTTATTAATCGACTCCCAATTAATTTAATAAACGTTCTTCACCTTCCAAGGGAAGTTTTACCAACAATAATTTTGACTAGCAATGGGCAACCAACCCATTATCATCTTTCCTAGTGAAGCAAAAACCACAGGTTTCCAATATTAGACTATAAGGGGACAATAAAACTAGAAAATATTAACTTTTTTTTAATATCTAAAGGAGACTATGTGGTAAGGTGTCGGCAGGAGATGGGTGTTGGGGTTCCGCTGATGCACCCGCGGTAGTTACGGTAGTAGGGACGCAGGTGCCTGGGGCATGTGCGAGTCCAAGGAAGGAAGTGTCCGAGGGTCCAACCGTGACCAGAGGCCCTGGGTGGATGGCCGGGATTAGAGGGATTTAAGTTCTTTATTTAAGATTGTAGCTGTGTACACCATAGGAGCTTGTTTAAGGGAGCTGGCGGCGTCGTAAGCGTGGTGTCTGGTCAGTGAGGTCACTTTGATATTTGATATTTATTTGTACAGTAACCATTACAAATTCAGTACAATAAAATTTAACCTAGAACATGCTGTATTATATCTCCTGTACAAATACATGAAACTGCTGACTCAAGATTTACTTGCTGACTCAGCTCCCCTGGCTATAAGCCTTTGGTTTTCCCGAGCAGCTTGATGCCATTTCTTCTTGACCTTTTCTTCTTTTATCCTAATCCACTTTTCTCTTATCCTATATAAGAAATCTCCTATACATCTACTTTTCTTTTCTCCCATCCCCATTAGCATGTGTACTGCCAATATCTCTTTACTTACACTGTCCCATTTCTTATCTCATAATTTTTTCCTGTAATTTGTTAACTCCTTACATTCTATCAGGTAATGAACATCTCCACAACTTTTGCAAAGATCTTCGAACAAATAATGTATAAAAGAGTAACAAGCTTTTTGGAAAAATTTAAAGTAATTAATGACAATCAAAATGGTTTTCGAAAAAATAAATCAACAAGTTCTGCACTGATGAATTTCATTGAACAAGTGTATGAAACACTAGATAGTAAACAACTAGGGATAGGCATTTTTTTAGATCTTACAAAGGCGTTTGACCTGGTTGATCACAAACTTTTATTAGAAAAATTATCCTCATATGGCATAAGGGGGTTAGCTTTAGATTGGTTCAGATCTTATCTGGAGAATAGAGAGCAATCGGTGGAAATAGAGTATTTTGATAGCGAAACAAGTGAAGTTAAAACTCAGATTTCAAGTAGCGCTATAATGAAATATGGGGTCCCTCAAGGTTCGGTGCTTGGACCTCTTTTATTTATAGTGTACATTAATGATTTGGCAGATAATGTAGAAAACAGAACCAATATAAATGTTACACTTTTTGCAGATGATACAAATATTTTTATCAAAGGGGTGAATAAGGAAGGGGCAGATGTACATATTGAAAATAATCTAAAATATATTCAAAAATGGTTTAGTGCCAATATGTTAATATTGAGTAAGGAGAAAACAGCAGCCCCAAGCTTCTATAATAAAATGAGTGGAAGTCAATTGTATCCAAAATTAATGCTGGGACAAGACCAAATACATTACGTACAAACTATCAAATTTCTGGGACTAATACTAGATGAAAATTTAAATTGGGAAACTCACATAGAGGCATTGACGAAAAAGCTTAGTAAAATGTGTTTCTTAATGAGGGCAATTACAGGCATGTCAAGCTGGAAAGTTCGGAGAATAGTGTACTTTTCATATATACACAGTTTGTTGGCATATGGTATAATTTTTGGGGGAAATTCTAAAGACAGTATAAAAGTATTCAGATACCAAAAGAAAATAATTAGAATCATAGCAGATGTCTCAAGCACAACTAGTTGTAAGCCCTACTTCAGTAAATTAGGTATCTTACCACTGCCAAGTATATACATATATGAAACTCTTGTACATATGAAAGCAAGCCTAAGTTTATTCAAAACAAATTCTGAAATACATATACACAACACTAGAACAAAGAATAATTTATTTGTGAAGTCACACAAAACAAAGATGTATGAAAATAGTTTCACATATGCTGGCTTACATCTTTACAATAAGCTACCTGAATCTATAAATAAGATTGAATCACAACATCAATTTAAGAAATTGTTATTAAACTTCCTTAGAGCCAATAGCTTCTACAGCGTGGATGAATTTTTAAATTTGTAAATATTTAGTTTAGCTACCTTAATTATAAATATTGTACTTAGTTTTTAGTTTTTAGTTCTTAGTTTTTAATTTGACGTGTCCTATAACATGTACATGTTTTAATGGATGAATCAATAAATCAAATCAAATCAAATCAAATCCACAAAATTCACATATCCCTACCTCATTACTTCTCAACACTTTTAAGTATATTATCCCTACTCTCATCCATGCTATGTCTTCTCTTCCAGTTTTGTCACATTGATCTATATATTTTTCCCTACCCCATTCTGTCTTTAATTGCTTATAAAATTTCAAAGATTTCTTTTCTTCTATACTTTCCCATATATCGTGCCTATGTTTTGTAGTCTAGTTCTCACTTCCTTTCAAAAACCGCTATAATTTGTCTCCTCTGCTCTCCATAGATATCCCATGCCTATCTTTAATATCATTCTTTCCAATTCCGACCACCAACTGTTTGTATTTTTAATGCTTTTCTGTTACTTCATACACAGATTTAATAATTCCCCTTTCTGCCCTTTAATACACTTCTACCAGAATTTCAATATTCTCTCTATTATTATTCCCCTCCTTTTTGTATTACCTAACTCTAGTAATGCCATTTCTCTTGGTGCCGATTTTGGCAGCGCTAGTAGTTCTTTGCAAAACAGTCCATACATCTGGTCTAATTGTGTTCCTATCTCTGATGTACCCCATACGTTGTTCTGGGCTGCATAACTAAATTAACAAACCTCGAAACAAGAAAAATAGTGTACTTCAGTTACTTCCACTCTTTGATGACATACGGAATAATACTATGGGGGAACTCTACGGGATGGGAAACGATCTTTAAAAGTCAAAAAAAGATAATTCGGATAATGACTCAATCAAGACCAAAAGTTTCATGCAGAAACCTGTTCAAAAACCTGAAGATATTAACCTTACCATCCCAATACCTGTATGAAATAAATAAATACATCCATTCAAATTTTGATACAATTTATAATTCACAAATGCAACATAATCATGGAACGAGAAATAAAAATAATCTAAAACCACCCATGCACAGATTAGCACTGTATGAAAAAGGCCCACAATATGCAGGAATAAAAATATATAATAAATTACCTGTAAGAATCCGTGAAATGAAAAACCTCAAATGCTTTAACAAAGCAATAAATAACCTACTAATGGACAAAGCCTACTACTCGATTATTGAATATATGGATGATAAAATTGAATTATAATGAAATTTTTTGTCATTTTGTAATTCTAATATTCTGACAATATTATTCCAAGGGCATGTCATAATTATAACAATATTTGTATATAGTTGTATTGATATTATTAGTAATTATATTATTTGTATTATTAGTATTTATATTATTAGTGTTATTGTTATTTTGTGTAATTATTATTATTATTATTTTAAATTTTCTACTGTTGACGAGTCACCTGTTTACTGAGTTTTTACTCACTATCTGTAAGCGTATGTGACAATAAAGCATCTTATCTGGCTTCATACATTCTTTCTAACCATCTAACTGACATCTCCAGTTTATGTTTACATATTCTTACCCCTGACATTGCCGTCCTGCCATTAGCTATCACTTTTCTGGCTTGTGCAGCCCATCCTCCACTGCTATACATCCTTACACCTAATTAGTCATTAGGCAAATCTACCGGCGTTTCCGGCTTCTTACGGCGAGCTGGGTTCTTTCTTCTTATTCTTCTTTTTAAATATTAACAAGCATATTGGAAGTAATATAAGATCAAATATTTAATCACAAAGTAGAATGTTTAACACAAGCAAAGAAATGCAGACATAGCTTCTGGTAGAAAGGGTTGTTTGAGACAGGTTGTCGAAACATAGAAACAAAAGAAGGTAAAACTCCCCCACCAGACCGACGCCACTAGGAATGCACTACAAGAGGAAAATACAGGAAGATAACCATTAGGACGCCAGGGGTCATACACCCTGGGGAGGTGGAGTAAAACTGCTGCATAGATAAAGAAGGGATGAAAGAGCAATTCAATTCAAATTTATTTATCCTCTAAAATCAAATCTGTACATAGTACTTGATATAGGATACTTCAGTAACTTTACACTTAATATTACCAAGTTATACATCAAATATACCTAACCTACATTCAATTATAATGTAACACAAATTGGATAGAATTATAAATGAGAGAAATGAACAAGCTAAGTAAATTCATGTTTTATGATTATCTGGATTTGTTAAATTGCAGATATTCCTTTACTGTGTAAATGCAGTGCTCCTTTGTTCTAGTTTTAAACACGTTGTAGTTATCTATGCTTTTGATGTCATTAGGAAGGGAATTATAAACTATTGTACAGGAATGCAGTACTCCATTCTGATTGAGGTTACGTGTATATCCTTAATATGCCTCGTGTAATGCATGTGAACACTTCCGTTGTTTTGAAAGTTAAATCTATTTCTTTTTACAAATAAAGGTGTGTCCAGTATATAAACACATGCCAAAGGAAAGCTTTTTGAACAGTGGCTTACATGAACATAGCATTCTTTCGTTGCCTATAATTCGAATGGCTTGTTTTTGTTTAATAAATATATCTTTGGCTTCTGGTGGATTTCCCCAAAATATTATTCCATATTTAATTATAGAATGTATATGTGCACAATAGGACATTAAAAGTACACGAAGGCTGACATTTTGACTTGATATTCTTAGAGCATATATATTCCTACTTAATTTGGTTAGTAGATGATTTGTATGAGTTTTCCATTTTAAGTTATCCGTTATCCACAAGCCTAAAAAGTTTGTTTCACTTTTGTATGAAATTAATTTATTATTTAATTTTACTTCAGGAATAATTTCATTGTTTCTTCTGTCAGTAATACTAACTTTAAGACAAACTGTCTTATCTGAGTTTAAAACCAGGTTGTTTTAGCTATCCAATCAGGTTAAAGTAAGGAAAAGAGAACTTCCAATAAAATGTAATATATGAGGGCTGTTCAATAAAGAATGATCACAATTTTTCTTGACAACGTACCTTTGCTCATCCTCATAATTTTGATGGTCCTTCTCAAAATAGTCTCCCCTGAATGCGATGCACTTGTCCTTGCGTTTCTGCCAGTCTTCAAAGACATGCTGCAAACCATTTTTTAACAGATACTTCAAAATCGTCTCCGCAGCCTTCACCACTGCTTCTGATGATGGATAATGCCTCCCACGAAGACGTTTCTTCAAGTTAGGGAATAGAAAAAAGTGACATGGGGTTAAATCCGGACTATAGGGAGGGTGAGGGATGCACTTCACATTGATTTTTGCAAGATATTCAGCAACAACATTGGCAATATGCGGCCGCGCATTGTCGTGGTGCAGCATCCAGCCTGCTTCATGGAAATGTGGTCATTTGCGCCTGATATGGACTTGCAATGTTTTCATGACATCGCTGTAGTATTGTCCAGTTACTGATGTGTGTGCAGGTACAACATGCTGATAAACCATTCCATGGATATCAAGGAATAAGATGACCATAACTTTCCCAGCAGAAGCAACCACTTTTGATTTTCTTGGGGTTGGTGATGAAGGAGATTTCCACACTGAGCTTTGCTGTTTGCTCTCAGGATCAAAATGATGTAGCCAAGTTTCATCAGCAATGATAACGTTTGAAAAAAAAACTGCAGATCTTCCTCTAACATCAACTTTAACTGGGTGTTAGCTCCATTGTAGCAGTAGGCGATACTGAACATGTCTGAACTTGCTTGGTTCTCACAGGCGGGAACCAGAGTACCAACAATGAAACTACTATGGTGTGTTTGTTTCACATTAAGCTAACAGAATATAATAAGATTGAATTTTAGTGTGAAAAATTATGATCATTCTTTATTGAACAGCCTTCATATATCACGTGATAGGCATGAAATAGACATGAACTAAAAAGGAGGCATTGATAGATCAGCCAGCGAGGCAAGTCGCGACACTTCACTTGAGACTTCACCTGAGAGAGTTCAGCGGATAACAAGGACTTAAGTGCGAGAGTTGCGATACTTTGCATAGAATTTGTACTGATATGTGACTGTGTAGAATCAAACTTAAGAGTAGATGTAGGAACACGAAACTGGATAGTGTAAAGGAAGGAGTGATATAATAGTTGTGGTGAGCGAGTGAGGGAGAGAGCAACTATCAACTTAAATCTTGGGAGAGAAACCGAGGAGAAAGCATTGTTACTTCCAGTCAAACGCTGGACCCTGAGAAAGAGAACCTTCCTGCTCACCTTCACTGACGACGGAGAATAACCAGCTAGTCCGGGAAATAATCGGTTGTTCCGTCTTTACATCCTATATCAAAAGGATCCTGACCTCTCCTGAACCAGAACCGCACCCACTATTCTTGCACCACTAGCTAACCTATTCATCAGCCACTTTGAAGTTGCATAAGATAAGGTACTTTATTCACCTTTTGATTTATACATAGATCATGGCTTTGTCAGTAATACTACATAATACTATATACAACAGTATGTACAACATAAAGTAGCTCATACAACAAGTAATATTTACATAGTTATTACAAATTTATGTCTTTAAATTCCTGGATGCTAAGAGGTGCTTTTGTTAAGGAACATTAAATTTACTATAGACCTGATCTTTGAAATGTCCAGGTAATGTATTGTATAGGCTAGTCCCATGGTGAGTAATGCTACTGCGACTCTTATTGGTGCGACAGATCTGGTGTTGTGTGTGTGATACATGTCATTTGTTTTGAAGAGATTTCTATTTTTATGGATGAAGCATAATGTTTCCAGAATATATATATGGAAGGGAGAGGTAAAATGTTGAATTCCTTATATACTGTCCTACTAGGCATTCTTATAGGTACTTGCTTAGTTATTTTTAGTATTTTCTTTTGTAATTTAAATATGA
The DNA here is from genome assembly GCA_030765055.1 of Mantis religiosa. NCBI lineage: Eukaryota > Metazoa > Arthropoda > Insecta > Mantodea > Mantidae > Mantis > Mantis religiosa. The sequence continues at coordinate 6,514,086 of JAUKNK010000031.1, read as the reverse complement.
CATAAAGATTTGTGGACATGCCCCATACTAGAATGCCGTAGGTTAGAATTGAGTGAACATATCCAAAGTACATAGCTTTTAGCATTCTTGTAGTACAAACTTTACTTGCTACTCTGAATGCATAACAGATTTTGGACAATTCCTTTCTTGGAAGTGTTGAAAACAGTGTTGTTATGATAAATTAACTTTAAAGAGAGTCGATTAAAGACACTAGACAACACTTACTTTTAAATTTTTCCGGAACATATTTCAGAGGCTTTGCCTCTATCATCGGCCGGCTCTCGACTGGTTCTCGTTGGTGTAGCTGACGATACCTTGTCACAGGTCTCCTCTGGTGGCGGCTCAAGGAACTTGCTGAACAAATCCTTCTGGGGGATGTCGAAATTGAATACTTTGTTCCTATTTTTTGAAATGAAGATTTGTTCCCATGTGGATAGTTCTTGTTTTCCTGATGTATGTTTTAGTAGTTTTGGTTCTGGATTTATGTTGTGGTTTTTTTCCCAAAAATGTGTGGCAACTGCTGATTTTTCTAATTGTTTATATTTTATGTTTCTAAAATGTTCCTTTGCTCTTGTTTCTAAATTTCTTTTTGTTTTTCCAATATAAATTTGACTACAGTCATTGCATTCAATTTGATATATACCAGATTTTTTGTTAGATGGAATGGTATCTTTGATGTTTGAGCAAATTAGGTTTTTTAAGGAGAAATGGTTGACTGGTGCTAGTTGAATATTTTGTTTTTTGAAGACTTTTTTGAATTTATCATAGGCCCATGGATGGTAAGTGAATTTTTTGAAAATCATATTAGTTTCTGTAGATGAAAGAGTTGTGGTTTCCTTTAGTAGCTTCTTCTTTTTTGCTAAGCTCACTTTTTTGTCCACTAATGATTTGGGAAAGTTATTTTTTTGTGCTATTTCAATTATTTTGTTGTATTCTGTTTTGTATTCTTCTGCTATGAGAGGGATGTTGACCAGTCTGTGTGCTAAACTATTGAAGATTGCCTGTTTGTGGGATCTTGGGTTGTAGCCATTAGCTTTTATGTAGTTGTCTGTCTGTGTTGGTTTTCTGTAAATGCCAAAGTTTAGTCTGTTTTTATTCCTCATTATTTTTAGATCCAAAAATGGTAAATGCTCATCTTTTTCTATTTCTACAGTGAATTTGATGCTTTTTTCTTGGATATTTAAAAGTTTTAGTGCATCACTGATGTGTTTTTTTGGTACTATTGCAAAGATGTAATCTACATATCGTTGCCAGAGTTTGAACATCCAAGGGAAACCTTTGTTGATCCTTATTTCTAATGCACTCATGTACAGATCGGCCAGGAAGGGTGATAGTGGGTTGCCCATTGCTAACCCTGAAGTTTGGTGATAATATTTTGTTTGAAACTGGAAGAAATTTTGTTCTATGCATAATTTGGTTAGTTCAATGTAGTCTGAAATTTCAGATGATGCCATTCCAAGTGATTTGAGCCATTTTTCTATCAACGTTGGGAGTTGATTAACTGGTATGCTGGGAAACAGTGATTTAACATCAAACGAGACTAGTGTGTCCTCTTCTTTTAGTTCAGTATCCTTAATGTGTTCTATAAGTTCATAGGTGTTTTTGATGCTTAGGCTGTCGAATTTCGGAAATGAATTGAATTTGTTTGTTAGCCACTTTGCAAGTTTGTATGTTGGTGAATTTATACTGCTAACTATAGGTCTCATTGTTATGGATGGTTTGTGTATTTTGGGTAAGCCATAAAGTCTAGGTAAGGTTGGGTTATCCGGTTTAACTGTATATTTGTTTGGTATTATGCTTGATTTTGCTATTGTTTTTTCATATGACTGTATGCAAGTTTTTAGAGGATTTTTGTTAATGGTTTCATATTCATTGTCAGTTAGCATTTTTTCCATTTTTTCAATATAATCTGATTTTTCCATTATGACAATCTTGTTGCCTTTGTCTGCCTTTTTGTAAATAACGTTTTTCTGTTTCAAAGAATGGATAGTATTATGTTTTCTCTTGTGAAAGGATCTGTTCTCTATTTCCTCCAAAATATTTTCACAATGGCTTTTTACTGAATTTTGTATGGATACTGGTAGAATTACTTTTAAAAGTAAGTGTTGTCTAGTGCCTTTAATCGACTCTCTTTAAAGTTAATTTAAGATTTTGGACAGTTTATTTGCTACATAATCAATATGTGCATTACATTTTAGTTCCAAATCAATCCACACTCCTAAGAATTTAGTTTCTTTAGCTTCCTTTATGGTGTGAGTATTAATGCAAATCTGCAGTTCATTATATGCTTTACCAAAACTGAAGTTAATAAAAGTTGTCTTATCTATATTTAAATGGAGCTTATTTTGTAACAGCCATTCATGTAAAATTATATTTTTTTGCTTTATTTAGAGAGATTACGATTCCTAAGTATTATATTACTATCATCTGCAAACAGAGTTACTTGTGTTTCTTTGGGATTTGATGGCATTAGGAACAGAATGGGCCCCAGAATTGACCCTTGTGGAACTCCATCTTTTAGAGGTGCTGAAGTAGAATGCTTATCATTTACTTCGACATACTGCTTCCTTTGAGATACGACTCAAACCAAGCATTGGCTTTACCTCTAATGCCGACTTTATCTAATTTGTTCATCACTACTGCCTTCCCACACATCTTTAAAACCTGGGTCTGATATGTGGATAATATATTTACAGAACTCAACAAAAAACACAGCATTGATGCCCTAAAACTATTAAAATTACAGCAACCCACCATCATTTGCAAAATGGAAATAGAATCTAACAACATGCTTCTTTCTTCGGGACCTAAAAATAAAGATAATGGCAAGCTAAAATTTGGCATTTACAGGAAAGACACACATGCAGACAAATACATCAAAGCCAATAGCTTCGACCCAAACCTCACAAACATGCAGTCATCATTAGCCTGGCACATAGACTGATTAACATACCAATGGATGAAAAGGAATACGTGACCAAATAGCCCGTCTTGGTAGCGTAGATGGTAGCATGTCTGCCTCACGTTCAAGAGGTCCCGAGTTCGAATCTCGGTCAGGGTGAGTTACCTGGATAAGGTTTTTTCCGGGGTTTTCCCTTATCCTTCAAGACGAATGTCGGGTAACTCTAAGCTCCATGGACCCTGGACTCATTTGAGCAACATTTCACCCAATTCAATCACCGTCCGATATAACTTAACGTTGGGGTGGACGTAAATTACAAAAACAACAACAAAACAAAAATATGACCAAATATATAAAAATAATAGAAACAGCAACCGCAAACATTTTCAGCAAAAAATAATATTGGTAGACAAAAACAGTTGAATGAGAACACCATCCTAACAGCTTTTAGGGACAAAAAAAAAAGCATACAAGAAGTTACACAAATATAATAATTTGTAACAAAAACTTCACTTATCTTAAGAAAACGATGTTAATTCTTCTTTCTAACTGAAATCAATTTCACGAACTCTTGTTCAATGCATTTTCATTTCATTTTCAATTCAATTTCATGTTGACTCTATCCATACAAAACCTTAGCCTATACATGGCCAGTGTGAAGAAATGATTTGATTTGATTTGATTTGATTTGATTTATTGATTCATCCATTAAAACATGTACATGTTACAGGACACGTCAAATTAAAAACTAAGTACAATATTTATAATTAAGGTAGCTAACTAAATATTTACAAATTTAAAAATTCATCCACGCTGTAGAAGCTATTGGCTCTAAGGAAGTTTAATAACAATTTCTTAAATTGATGTTGTGATTCAATCTTATTTATAGATTCAGGTAGCTTATTGTAAAGATGTAAGCCAGCATATGTGAAACTATTTTCATACATCTTTGTTTTGTGTGACTTCACAAATAAATTATTCTTTGTTCTAGTGTTGTGTATATGAATTTCAGAATTTGTTTTGAACAAACTTAGGCTTGCTTTCATATGTACAAGAGTTTCATATATATATATATATATACTTGGCAGTGGTAAGATACCTAATTTACTGAAGTAGGGCTTACAACTAGTTGTGCTTGAGACATCTGCTATGATTCTAATTATTTTCTTTTGGTATCTGAATACTTTTATACTGTCTTTAGAATTTCCCCCAAAAATTATACCATATGCCAACAAACTGTGTATATATGAAAAGTACACTACTCTCCGAACTTTCAAGCTTGACATGCCTGTAATCGCCCTCATTAAGAAACACATTTTACTAAGCTTTTTCGTCAATGCCTCTATGTGAGTTTCCCAATTTAAATTTTCATCTAGTATTAGTCCCAGAAATTTGATAGTTTGTACGTAATGTATTTGGTCTTGTCCCAGCATTAACTAAAATAATAAGAGATAAATGAGAAGCCTGGGACTCAAGTACTTACAATAGTAAGTCACCACAAACGGTGTATCTCCAATACGAGATCCCTTATTGGTTTACCAGGGAAATATGAGTCAAATGGAGAATTTAATGTCAGGACGGCACATTGGCCATGGTAGCTCAATGGGCTAGAGCGACTGGACGGAAACCAGGAGATCTGTGGTTCAAATCCCGGCCATGGCATTGAATTTTTCATGTTCACTCCATCCATACAAAACCTTAGCCTATATACGGCTAGTGAGGAGAAATGATTAATTTCCACCAATTAACTAAAACTCTTGATATTCCCTTACTGAGTAATATGACTTTTTTACCAGCATGTCTTTGATCACTTTATTAAATGATTTTATATCTTTTGTTTGTGTTATTTTAGTGAGTAACTCATTATTCCTGCATATAGTGGGCTTTTTTCAAATAAAGCTGATCTATGTTCTAGTGGCTTTAAGTTCTCTTTGTCTCTGGTCCGATAGCCATGTTGTTTTAGTGTACGTAATAGGTTGCTCATATTTATATGTATATATTTGCAAATGGTGAATAAATCTGAGCAGTTATCACTTATTTATCATCTTAATTAGGTATTTATTTCTTTTTTTATATATATCTGGGTATCTCATTGATCAAACAGTTTTAACTCTTTCTAATAGTATAGTATTTATTTCATTCTTTCAAACATATACATGTTATTGGACACGCCAATTTTATACATAAATTACTTACACAGCATTAAAGTTTTAGTGTAGTATTCATAACATATATTATGTGAAAAGAAAAATTACACAAAAGGAGAGGGAGGAGAGATTTGATTTGATTTGATTTATTGATTCATCCATTAAAACATGTACATGTTATAGGACACGTCAAATTAAAAACTAAGAACTAAAAACTAAAAACTAAGTACAATACTTATAATTAAGGTAGCTAACTAAATATTTACAAATTTAAAAATTCATCCACGCTGTAGAAGCTATTGGCTCTAAGGAAGTTTAATAACAATTTCTTAAATTGATGTTGTGACTCAATCTTTTTTATAGATTCAGGTAGCTTATTGTAAAGATGTAAGCCAGCATATGTGAAACTATTTTCATACATCTTTGTTTTGTGTGACTTCACAAATAAATTATTCTTTGTTCTAGTGTTGTGTATATGAATTTCAGAATTTGTTTTGAATAAACTTAGGCTTGCTTTCATATGTACCAGAGTTTCATATATGTATATACTTGGCAGAAGTAAGATACCTAATTTACTGAAGTATGGCTTACAACTAGTTGTGCTTGAGAGATCTTCTATGATTCTAATTATTTTCTTTTGGTATCTGAATACTTTTATACTGTCTTTAGAATTTCCCCAAAAAATTATACCATATGCCAACAAACTGTGTATATATGAAAAGTACACTATTCTCCAAACCTTCAAGCTCGACATGCCTGTAATCGCCCTCATTAAGAAACACATTTTACTAAGCTTTTTCGTCAATGCCTCTATGTGAGTTTCCCAATTTAAATTTTCATCTAGTATTAGTCCCAGAAATTTGATAGTTTGTACGTAATGTATTTGGTCTTGTCCCAGCATTAATTTTGGATACAATTGACTTCCACTCATTTTATTATAGAAGCTAAGGGCTGCTGTTTTCTCCTTACTCAATATTAACATATTGGCACTAAACCATTTTTGAATATATTTTAGATTATTTTCAATATGTACATCTGCCCCTTTTGTTTCAGGTTTGCAATTTATAATCTTTGATCCAAGCTTAACACAAACTTGTTTAGTATATTTGCCATTTCAATGCTTGAAATTAATTACCACAGTTTTGTCCTCATCTATGATGAGTTTGTTAGCTCTAAACCAAGAGATTATGACAATACGACTAAATTGATGGTTCATAAATGTTTGCAGATTTGGAATGCCAGAGCCAATTTACGTAAACATAGTACGAGATCCAGTTGAACGTGTTATTTCATGGTATTACTATGTACGAGCTCCATGGTATTATGTGGAACGTAAACAAGCTTTTCCTGATATTCCACTACCAGACCCACTCTGGCTAAAAAAAGTAAGTAAATAAATGGTATGTCAGGTATTTTAACACCAGAACATATAAATATGAACTAAGCTTATAGGGAAGTAATTCAAAACAAGTTGTGAAAATTTTATAACATTGTTGCAAAATACATTTCTAACACCAAAAATTCCTGTAATAAATTTATAGAGAGCAGTCATTTTAGGTCATACCATCTACTACACAGTCCTAAATCTGCCAGATGCAGTGTATGTTCTGAGTAACAGTAACACAATTAGACAACTTTTTTTATCAGAACTGGTGTCCATATCATACTATCATGAAATTCTAATTCAGGCAGTTGTAATTTTTTAAAAATTAGCAGCTACATGAATAGATTTTAGTATTAAAAGACTTATTAAAGACTTGTTATTATTATTAGAGGATACAGGTTGCGTAGGTATGAGAAATGGGAGGTTAATAGAAGAGAAATAGAGGTAGTAAGGAGATTTGTTTATTTGGGGACAAGGTTGAGTTCAGATGGGAGCTGGAAAGAATAGAAAAAGATTATGTAGAACATGAAGCTAGTTACAGTGAAGTAATAAATATTACACAAATATAAATATTTGTTACTAAATCTCCACTTAACTTAAGAAATTAATATTAATATTTCTTTCTTCTTTCTAATGAAGATCAATTTCGAAGGCAAATCGCATTCGTCCTCAGTTCATCAGAAAGAAACTCTGTTGTCAAGTAAATCTCGGTTACCATGTTTTTTTCTTTTGTTATGTTATGTTTTCAGCATTACCAACATCTGAAGGCGAAACAAACCTAAAAACAGAATCAACTACGGGTATATCAAAATTCATTACGAGATGTTTATTTTGTAAAATAAATATCTTTTCCCAAATCTATCGGACCGTTTGATTGTTTTAGCATGTGTACCTGTTAGCATGTGTACCGCCAATATCTCTGTACTTACACTGTCCCATTTCTTATCCTTTTTTTTTTTTTTTTTTTTTTTCCCTTTAACTGCTATGGTCATATCGGCGGCCGTTCTCCTTTGGAACATACTGAAGGTGTTAACTCGTTATCTTTTGGTTTTTAATCATTACATCACACACACATTCACACTCTCATTCATACTTCCAGACTCTGTGGAAGGTGGGGAATTATCTTGGACGGAGAAAAATCCCCCCCTCCCACCGGGAATCGAACCCGGGTCCCCTAGCACGGTAGGCAGGTGCTCTACCCCATATTTTTCTCTTGTAATTTGTTAGCTTCTTACATTCTATCAGGTAATGAACATCTCCACAAAATTCACATATCCCTACCTCATTACTTCTCAACACTTTTAAGTATATTTATTCCTACTCTCATCCATGCTATGCCTTCTCTTTCAGTTTTGTCACATTGATCTATATATTTTTCCCTACTCCATTCTGTGTTTAATTGCTTATAAAATTTCAAAGATTTCTTATCTTCTATACTTTCCCATATCTCTTGCCTATCTGTCTTGTAGTCTAGTTCTCACTTCCTTCCAAAAACCGTTATAATTTGTCTCCTCTGCTCTCCATAGATCTCCCATGCCTATCTTTATCATTCTTTCCAATTCCGACCACCAACTGTTTGTATTTTTAATGCTTTTCTGTTGCTTCATGCACAGATTCAATAATTCCCCTTTCTGCCCTTTAATACACTTCTACCAGAATTTCAATATTCTCTCTATTATTATTGCCCTCCTTTTTGTATTACCTAGCTCTAGTAATGCCACTTCTCTTGGTGCTGATTTTGGTAGCCCTAGTAGTTCTTTACAAAACAATCCATACATCTGGTCTAATTGTGTTCCTATCTCTGATGTGCCCCATACATTGTTCTGGCTTCAACGACCGCTTCATACATTCTTTCTAACCATCTAACTGACATCTCCAGTTTATGTTTACATATTCTTACCCCTGACATTGCCGCCCTGCCATTAGCTACCACTTTTCTGGCTTGTGCAGCCCATCCTCCACTGCTACACCACATCCTTACACCTAATTAGTCATAATCCTTTACCATTTCTACCTTTTGATCTGCTATGTATCACTCCTCTCCTTTCCTAAGTATTGATCCTCTTTTAATTAACATTATTTTCTATTTCTTGCTATTTATTCTTAGTCCCCACTCAGCGCAAAACCTAGAATTGCCTCTATTGATTTTTGTAGACCTACTACAGAAATTGCTCCTACCGTTAAATCATCCGCGTACAATAAACCAGGGATCTCTTTGTTCATTATTATTGGGCAATGGGCATTGCTTTCCTTAACCCTCTCTAATATGTCGTCTATAAATAAATTGAATAGTACAGGACTCAATTTGCACCCCTGTCTTAAGCCTAACTTCTGTTTGGCCTCTTCCGATAGTACACTCAGCACACATCTTATTCTGAATTTCATCCCACTATAAACTTTATCAATTTCATTTATAAACTTCTTGCTCACCCCTTTTCTTTTTACTTTCCATTTTAGAGCCCAACTGTTTATCCTGTCAAAAGCTTTCTCAAAGTCCATAAAAAACATACAATCTCCCCCTTTTCCTGCTCAGGTATTTATCAATTAGTGTCTTGATTATAAACACATTGAAGCGAAATAATTATTAAATTATAGATGAGTCATATTTATTATGCATCGGCTTCACTTACGTACCTATATTGAGGAAATGTTTCGCAAACCATCATTCGCATTGTCAGCTCTTATGTGACTAAAGCTTGATCCAGTGGTGTGGGTAGTTCTGGAGTTGCTGCTGCCATCTGTTGATTTTGTGATGAATTTAAATGTAGGGTTCTCTTCATACAATTCACAGTAGAAACTGAAGAGGACTGTGCTCTACCTTTTTTGGACCTTAAAATCACAAAAAGCAATGAAAAACTAGAATTTGGTATTCATAGAAAAGCAACACACACAGATAATTACATCAAGGCAAATAGTTTCAACCCAATTCCACACAAACATGCCACCATCAACAGTCTCACACACAGATTAGTAAATCTACCCCTCAGCCAGCAAGAATATAAAAAAGAATACCACCAAATCTTAAAAACTGCAATTAAAAATAGATATGGAAAAAGCCTTGTAGATAAAAAACTAAAATCATTCAAACTTCAAAAAATATTAAAACAGATCACAGCTCTTTCACCAGTAAAACAAGAAATTAGATTTGCTAAATTTACTTACCACCCCTGGGCCACAAAAAAGTTCCAAAAATATTTATGAAATACAATATACGAGGGCCGTTTTCTTTTTTTCAACCTCCGATAGGCTATAAATAAAACACAAGTTCATATAAAACAATAATTTTATTACCAAAAGAATAGTACACTTATGGTTACTTTTCGACATAATCACCGAAGAGATTGAGACATTTGTCATATCTGTGGACAAGCTTTTCAATTCCCTCTTCAAAGAAAGTTGCCGCCAGTGAATTCAAGTAGTCCTTCTGGAAACTCCGTAGACAAAGCAGTGATGGTGAATCTGCGGTTTTTTTTAACCATTCTGTCAACTCGTTGAACAAGGTCATCTGAAACGACAGATTTGCGTCCTTGACCCCCTTCATCATGCACATCATTACGACCATCTTTAAACTTTCGACACCATTCACGAACAACACCATCACTCATGAAGTTTTCGCCATACACACGACTCATCCTCCGATGGATCTCTGCAGCACCATGGCCTTCAGCATGTAGAAAATGAATTACACTTCGCAATTCGCACTTAGCGGGAGCATCAATAATGGCGGCCATGTTTACGTGGCTATAGCACAACGCCGACTGACGACTGAATGTCAACAATGGCGGAGTGTGTAGTGCGAGAGCTGCGCAGTCGCCGACAGCGCATACCCGCTTTCTGCTGCCCGCGTAGCGTCGGCATGGAGCGATCGGAGGTTGAAAGAAAAACAGCCCTCATAACATTGGCACCAGCATGCCTGCATTGTGGTCCATTTAGCGTTATCCAGGGAACACCACGTGGAGGCGGACTATGTTCCCCTAATATGGCCATAGAACTGGAACATGAACTAAAGGCAATTACCCTATCACAAGAACTGCTAGTTGACAAAAATAGACATGAGTGGTATCACACAGCAGATAATATAAGCAATCTAAAAACCCAAACAAGCTTCAGAACATACATCAATAAATCAAAACACAAGAACATAATAACAACAATAGAGGAAACAAACCCAACAGAATATATTGACATACATTATAAGAATGACCTGTTATATACAATACATAAGCAAAACAATTTACCAGATGAAATGAGAGCAATAGTAATAGCCACAGAAAATGAAAGATATCCAGAAAAAGAATGGCTCCGAATATATACAGATGGATCCTTTATAAACAAACAAGATGCTGGTGCAGGAGTATACTGCAGTATCTAACACTAGACGAAACTTCAAACCATTATGACGGAGAACTAACAGCCATAATACCAGCACTGCAGAATGTCCTGTACAGACTGTACATAAAGCAAAATATAGTTATCTTAACAGATTCAAAATCAGCCATAGATGGGATTGTAAATTATAAAAACAAAACAACAAGAAACATAAAAGAAATAAGAAATTTAATTAAAGTTGTTGAATCAAGAAACCATGTCACCCTGCAATGGATTCCAGTCCACGTTGGACTTTTAGGTAATGAACATGCTGACCAACTAGCAAAAAAAGGTGCAATACAAAATATAAAACCTGTAAGGCAAACTGAAATTAATAAAAAATTAAACAACATTAAGCTACATTTTAAAAGACAGCAGAGACTTGATGAAGAAGATAAACTAAAAGACAAGGATTATAAGAACATTGGAGACAAAACTAACATACAAAAACTGCAGTGGCCCTATTTAGAATGGAAACTGGCCATGATTGTCTTACAGAACACCTTTATAAAATACACTGCATACCTACACCCAAATGTACTATCTGTAAAGAGGATGTCATCATGAAAAAACACCATTTGGACAAATGCAATGGTTTCAAAAGTGGGAACCTACAGGCTTTATATTGGAAAGCTAGGAGGGAAAATGATGCAAATCAACTAATCCCCAGTGCCATTAGTCAACAACAATAACATTAAAAACCTACTTAACAGTAATAATACTGATAAGAAGAAAAGTCAGGCATTTACAAGATTAAGTGTAAAGACTGTGAAAAAATTTCCATAGGGAGGACAAAAAGAAACATAGGCACCAGAAAGAAAGAACATTTTAGGCACTGAAGATACAGAAATATAGATAAGTCTGCAATAGCAGCTCATTTCTGGTCTGAAAATCATGAAATTGAAAATTACTAAATTACGTACAAAAACATAGTGAACTCGTCATATGGGAGAGAATATACATAAAAAAAACACAAAAACCAACTAATGAATTTTGAAATCCCGCCAGAAGACAACCCCACATTTAAATTCATCACAAAATCAACAGATGGCAGCAGCAACTCCAGAACTACACACACCACTGGATCAAGGTTTAGTCGCATAAGAGCTGACGATGCGAACGATGGTTCTCGAAACATGTCCTCAATATAGGTACGTAAGTGAAGCCAATGTGTAATAAATACGACTCATCTATAATTTTTCGCTTCACTGTGGTGTTCCAATACAGTTAAATTTTGATACATTGTCTATAGTTTGTCTTTACCTCCTAAATCCAGCTTGAAATTCTGATATTTAATTTTCCCTTTCAGCGGAATCAATGTTGTGATTCTTCTTTCTCCCCTTGATTATCTTGAAGCCCCAGGTTGGAACGACTTTTGGATTCAAATATTCCAGATTTGATGTTCTTCTTTAAGGGCCCTCTTATACCACTACTTGGTGCCAGGCTATTCTTGTTCCTCTTAACCCTTATGCGGGTTGAGAAACAGAATCTCTGGATCAGTGAGAGAGAGAATATTTCTGACATAATAGTCAGTCCTGTGCCACGGGAGTAGTCATGCCCATAATTGCATTTGATTAGAAGACAATGGCCTAAGAAACAAACCTTATCATTGTCTAAGTTGTGACACAAGTGTTGAGAAAACGTGAAGACCTAGGATTAGTTACGTCATACACCCAACATCAATATCGCAAGGAAAAAATACCATTTTGAACATGTGTAATGTTTTATGGTAACTTTCACAGTCTTTCTTTGATTTAAGTTATTAGAATATATATAAATTTTAAAGCTCTATAACCCTCTATTGTATTGCTATAACTATGAAATTTGTCTCAAAGCTGATGCAGTAATATGATACTGTTATCTCGACAGGATTTTGAAACATGTGTTTTGAGAGGAGACCGGGAATGTCGCTATATTGAAGGTGAAACTCATGAGGGAATTGGAGATCATCGCCGACAGTCCTTGTTTTTCTGTGGACATAGTGATGCTTGCACGTAAGTTAAAGTTTTACATTTTTGTGTTGTGTAATATATTATTAGAGTTTACATTTATATGGATTAATATTAGGTGAAATATGGTTATATATAAGCTCTTAAAATGAATAATATTCTGTAAAATATACAGTTACAGATAACTTTTACTTTACATATGCATGCTGTAAAATCTTGGTGATCCAAAGTAATGTGCATTTTGGATAAGTGAACACTCAAATAACGCTAATATTGCAATACTATGATATGGTTTTAGTTAATTGATGGAAATTAATCATTTCTTCACAGTAGCCATATATAGGCTAAGGTTTGTGATAGTCAACATGAAAAATTCAATGCTACGGCCGGGATTTGAACCACGGATCTCTTGGTTTCCATCCAGTCGCTCTAACCCATTGAGCTACCATGGCCAACGTGCCATCCTGACATTAAATTCTCCACTTGACTCATATATTTCCCCGGTAGGCCACTAGGGACTCTCGTAAGTACTTGAGTCCCAGGCTTCATCACTTAACTCTTATTATTTTAGTTAATTGATGGAAATTAATCATTTCTTCACACTAGCCGTATATAGGCTAAGGTTTTTGATAGATAGAGTCAACAAAGTTCAATTGAGGTCTACCCGAAAATGGAAGACCCCAGCCTCTGTACCCGGGATGGGTAACTTCGGGGGTCTTTCCGTGGGGAAATACCTGGAGTCTAAAAAGCCCCCCAATCGACGTCAAGACGGGTGGAAGTGGATACGCCACCTACATGCGTCAACCCTGCAGCGGAGACTACTGAAAACTTCGGTGGGGCCGCCTGGTGATCTGGCACACCTACTAGCTCTGCAGGCTAGTACTCCGGACTTTTTAGACAACCCCCTGCCCCCTCCAGGCGGCTAAAGCCTGGCCGGAGGTACCCGATTTACCATGGGTTCGGGAACTCACTGCCTCCTCGAGTTCAACCCAATCCGAGCAACTCCCATTCAGGGAGGGTCTCGAATGTTCGGCCCGAGGTTCCTCTGGTAATGTCAGAGGTACCACAAGTGCTAAGGGTCCGCAGCGCTTGCACTAAAGCAGCTGAAGGGGATAGATCCCCTCCCCTACGGGAAGATAGAGTCAACATGAAAAATTCAATGCCACGGTCGGGATTTGAACCGCAGATCTCCTGGTTTCCACCCATTGAGCTACCATAGCCAACGTGCCGTCCTAACATTAAATTCTCCATTCGACTCATATATTTCCCCGGTAAACCACAAGGGGCTCTCGCATTCGAGATACACCGTTTCAATGGGATTTGAACCATGGATCTCCTGGTTTCCGTCCAGTCTCTCTAACCCATTGAGCTACCATGGCCACGTGCCGTCCTGACATTAAATTTTCCATTTGACTCATATATTTCCCCGGTAGACCACTAGGGGCTCTCGCATTCGAGATACATCATTTGTGGCTACTTACTATTGTTAGTACTTGAGTCCCAGGCTTCATCATTTAACTCTTATTATTTTAGTTAATTAATGGAAATTAATTGTTCCTTCACACTAACCGTAAATAGGATAAGGTTTTGGATTTGATCCACGGCCATGGCATTGAATTTTTCAATTTGACTCTATCCAAAACCTTAGCTTATACATGGCTAGTGTGAAGGAATGATATATTCCATTAATTAACTTAAATAATTAGTTGAGGATGTTAGGAAGGTCTTAACGAAACACATTCTAGGTAAATACTAGCAATATATGGAGCATCAAGTACTAGTTTGACTCAAAATTATATTTATTTTGTGCTTCATTGTAGTATCATAGTCCTTATCAGAATATTTCATTTTTAGTTCAATCTATATGTTTACAGTAAGTAGGAAAAGAATTGTATTTGGACCTAAAATTAAAACCCAAATTTCACTGGAAATACACATTATATCGTCTAATGTCATATCAGATGATGAATGGAATGGGTGAAATGATGCTCAAATGAGCTCAGGGTTACAGTTACCCAACATTCGTCTTTCAGGAGAAGGGAAAACCCCAGAAAAAACCTTATCCAGGTAACTCACCCTAACCGAGATTCAAACTTGGGACCTCTTGAACGTGAGGCAGACACTACTATCTATGCTACCAAGCAATCCCAACAAAACTAAATAAATAAATAATCAACAAACAAATAAATATTATTTGAAGCAAAAGGTTAGAAACAGTGATGTATATAACAATTGAAGAAATGAGTTGGTATTCAAACACAACATCACTTAAAATATCCTTACTTGAACAATTGTTTCGGAGACCGGCTCGTCCCCATCATCAGCAACTATCCAACTGGTTGGATCCGTGGTTTCTTGAAGTGAGCTGGTTGTTTGAGGTGACATCTGTTGATTGTGAGATGAACTTCCAAATAGAGTTTTCAGGCGGCAATTCGAAATTTAACGTATACTGTTTGTTTTTTATAATTAGCAACTTCTCCCAAACATCGAGCTCAGCTGCATTATTGGCTTTGAATACCAACTCATTTCTTCAAACAAATAAATGATTATATTGTGACTTTGTGGGTTCGTGAAATTAAAAGTCCAATTGCACAAACTCAAAATGTTATTTATTTCCACCGAATTACAGTTGGAACACTTGCCAATTACATAGAATTACATAGCGCACACAATTACAATTCACCAGTTCTTCTGTCACAGGTCCACTTTACACTCACAATTACGTACAACTCCTCTGATACACGTACACAGTCTTCCGGTCTGTTCACTCACTCGGCGCTCCTCACGGCTGCTTGCCAAGAACTGAACTGACTCGCCAACTGCAGCCCCTTTTTATTGGAATATCGCTGTTTCTGGAAGTCTCGCGGTTCAGTGAATCATCCTGAATGTTCCAGACATCAGGGAGGGGGAAAGAGATGGCTAGCGATGTTTTTCCAACCATCCCCCTTGTTAGCGCTACAAGGCAAATGGGTAGGCATGACCTGAATGCCTCCTGTCGCCTACCCGGCTGCTAGCTGGTCTGGCCTTCCGATAATTAGGTGACAATATAATAAATAATTAAATAAATGGTAAGTAAATAATACAGAACTGAATAAGTAAATAAATAAGAAGTAAATAACTAAGTAAATGAATAAACATTAATATAATTTTGAGTTGAACCAATACTCGATGCTCCACTTATTGCTAGTATTTACCTAGAACACGTTTCATTAGGATCTTCCTAACATCATCAGCTGTTGTCGAATACTGGACGTTGGTTTGAACTCATTGGAGGTGACAGGTGCATCTCTGTCGGTATCTTGATGAACTTGAAGTTTGGGTTTTCATCAAAGGTAGTGTTGAAATTAAACAATTTGCTTTCATATTTCTTTATGAAGATTTTTTTCCCACGTGATTAATGCAGCTGGACCTTGGACACTTTTTAATAAGTGGATTTCTCGTTGTATATCATGATTCTCCTTTCAAAAATGGTACGCTACCGCCGATTTATCTGTTTCTTTGTTCGTGAAGTTCCTGAAATGCTCTTTAAGCCTAATGTTCAACTTCCTTTTTGTTTTTCCAATGTAAAAGTTGTCACAGCCTTTGCAGTTTATCCGCTACACACCTGATTTCTTTGTCTGTGGTTATCTCCTTTGTATTATGTGATTTCAAAAAGTGTTGTACACTAAATTTGTTCTGTGGGGCCAAAGTAATATTGTGCTCTTTGAACACTTTTGTAGTATGGAAAGGTAGCATCAGACAGAGAATTTCCATTAATTGACCTAATAGTTTTTTTGGTAATTTATGTCCTCCAATGTCAAGTCATATCAGACTATGAATGAAATGGGTGATATGATGCTCAAATGAGACCAGGGTCCATAAAACTTAAGAGTTACCTGACATTTGACTTTAAGGATAAGGGAAATCCCTGGATAAAACCAGGGTCCATAAAACTTAAGAGTTACCTGACATTTGACTTTAAGGATAAGGGAAAACCCTGGATAAAACCTTATCCAGGTAACTCACTCTGACCAGGATTCAAACTCAAGACCTCTTGAATGCAAGGCAGACATACTACCATCTACGCTACTGAAGCGGGTGACCTAATAGTGGTCTTAACTATAAAACCAGGGTCTTAAAGTACTTACAGCATAGTAAGTCATCATTAAGGTAGTTGTCTCATGTGTTTATGAGAACTCCTAGTGGTTAACTATAAGGCCCGGGCCTTAAAGTACTTACAGCATAGTAAGTCGTCATTAAGGTAGTTGTCTCATGTGTTTATGAGAACTCCTAGTGGTTTACTATAAAGCCCGGGTCTTAAAGTACTTACAGCATAGTAAGTCGTCATTAAGGTAGTTGTCTCATGTGTTTATGAGAACTCCTAAGTGGTTTACTATAAAGCCGGGGCCTTAAAGTACTTACAGCATAGTAAGTCGTCATTAAGGTAGTTGTCTCATGTGTTTATGAGAACTCCTAGTGGTTTACTATAAAGCCCGGGGCTTAAAGTACTTACAGCATAGTAAGTCGTCATTAAGGTAGTTGTCTCATGTGTTTATGAGAACTCCTAGTGGTTTACTATAAAGCGGGGCCTTAAAGTACTTACAGCATAGTAAGTCGTCATTAAGGTAGTTGTCTCATGTGTTTATGAGAACTCCTAGTGGTTTACTATAAAGCCCGGACCTTAAAGTACTTACAGCATAGTAAGTCGTCATTAAGGTAGTTGTCTCATGTGTTTATGAGAACTCCTAGTGGTTTACTATAAAGCCCGGGACTTAAAGTACTTACAACATAGTAAGTCGTCATTAAGGTAGTTGTCTCATGTGTTTATGAGAACTCCTAGTGGTTTACTATAAAGCCCGGACCTTAAAGTACTTACAGCATAGTAAGTCGTCATTAAGGTAGTTGTCTCATGTGTTTATGAGAACTCCTAGTGGTTTACCGGGAACAGCATGAGTCAGTTGGAGAATTTAATGTTGTGCTGGCATGTTGCCATGGTAGCTTAATGGTTAAGAGCAGCCATTGGAGATCGGATGATCTGTGGTTCAAATCCTGGATATGGCATTGAATTTTTCAATCTGACTCTACCTTTCGATACTTCATCCTACACATGGTTAGTGTGAAAGAGCAATTAATTTCCATTAATTCACTTAATAGTGGTCCAAACTATAAAGTCCGGGCCTTAAAGTACTTTCAGTACAGTAAGTCACCATTAAGGTAGTTTTTCACATTTCTTACAAAATGCTACATAGATCAAACTAAAGGTAACCTAAAAACCCGAGAAGAAGCATTTCATTTTTGGAATGAAAACAATAACCTTGACCCAAATAAAAAATTATTAAAACGAGTGATAAATTAAGACAAAATAACAATGTGGGATAACATATTAATATAAAAAAAATAGAGACAGAGTAATGAACTTTGAAGTGCTACCAGGCAATAATTTGATAAAGAAGTTCATAGTTCCACCACCAGAGAGAAGAGAGCAGACAGCAACAGATAATACTCAGACCTTCGAGGTTGAAAATGCTTCCCAAACTAGTCCCTCAATAATATAAAAATTATAAGTTACAAAGTGTTAAAAAGCCAACTACAAATAGTTTTTTCAATTAATTTGAATGTCATTCATAATAAATTCCTGCAGTCATACATAAGAAATTCAGTTGTTATTATTTATGGACACTGCTGTGGTTCTCCACACTCCATTTTATATTTGGTATAAAGGACTTTAATTTTGTTCCGGAGCCTCTGTATCAGGCTTGACGTTCTTTTAGATGCTGTAAATATATGACATAGGCCTACCAGCTTTACTTCTCTTCTGATGGAAGCCATGCTAAGCACTTTTACATCCAAACAAATTTATTGCCCTGTGAATCTGTGATCTTGGAAACTGGAAGACTACATGTAAAATGTTGAATATGCAATAATATGTGTATGTGTTAATATCTGCTAATTTGCTTTTGCAGACCATTCAACACAGTCGGAGCATTGCAGTTGGCTAAACAAGCTGTTGAGAGACATTACTCTGTCGTTGGGGTTTTAGAGGACCTTAACACAACACTCACTGTCCTAGAAAACTACATTCCATTGTTTTTTAGAGGAGCATCAGATGTTTACTGGGGTATGTATTTCTATCACATAACACTTACATAATTGAGCAAATATGTAGAACCTTCAAAGTATAAACTTGAAAGAAATATAGAGACAGTGAAGCACAAATTAGTACAAAAGTGAATCAAGAAGATATTGACACATTGCTTCACTCACACTTTTTTTCACAGGACATGTTTCAAGAGCTCTTGCTCTTATCATCAGCTGATACTCGACTAGTGCAAGTTGTAGGGGTTTCCTCTTTCTCCGTATTGTCGATAGATGGCATGATGTACTTGTCAAAGATGTCCAGTGGGGGAGTTTCAAAATTCATGACTCTATGACGATTTTGGTTAATGAAGGTTTTTTCTCATACGGAAAGGTCTATGGGTGATTAATGTATTTTATTAAAGATGTTTCCAAGTTGATGTCATGTCTAGTATTCAAAAAATGAAAAGTCACTGCTGATTTTTCTGTTTCACCATTTTTAATGTTTCTTAGATGTTCTTTAGTTCTGATGTCAATATTTCTTTTTGTTTCTCCTGTATCAATTTTAGGGCAAGTTTCACATTTTATCTCATAGATTCTTGGTTTTTCTTTAGTAATAATTGAATTTTTGGGGGGGCCTTTCAACAAATTTCTGATATTAAACCTATTTTGAGTTGCAAGAATTATGTTGTGTTTTGAGAAGATTTTTTGGAATTTATTATAGGCTGATGGATGGAAGGTGAATTTTTTTAAAAAAAAATTCTCTTTTTCTCCTGTAGGTTCTAGGATGGTGGTTTCTTTTATTTTCTTAACTTTGTTGAGTCTGTTAACAGTTTTGTCTACTAAATTTGGGTTGAAACCGTTGGACATAGCTACTTTTTTATGTGTAGGTATTCTTCTTGATAATCTTCTCTGTTTAGTGGAAAGTTGATCATCCAAAAACTGTTGAAAATGGCATTTGGTGTTGTTTTGGGTTGAAACTGTTGTTCTTAATATAATTATCTGTGTGTGTCGGTTTCCTGTAAATACCAAAAGTGGGTTTGTTGTTAATTTTTTTGATCTTTATATCCAAAAGGGGAGGCACACCATCCTCTTCTGTTTCCAATGTAAATTTTATAGCTGAATTTTGTATATTCAAAAGTCTAAGACCAACTTGTATGACTTTTTAGGTACTATTGCAAAAATGGTGTATCATTATGTTGACACTATCAACAAACTTTCACCTAAAAACGCATGCACTGTTGGCCGATTTCACCAACAGATGTTAAAATCGACATTAACAAATGTAACGTAACAATTGTCACAGCGCTAAAACTAATGTTAAATTTCTTGCATTTCACCAACCTGTTTACTTAAAATGTTCACAAACCTGTGTTAACGCCAAGAAACTTGTAAATATCACAGCTATAGAAGGCTATGGATCATTTTCTGAACGTACTTCTATGCGCTTTTGTTTTCATTTTCGTCTGCACAAATGGCGGATGAACAAAATCATAAATAAAGCCGTGAGACAAATTTCTCATCGACGGAGAAAGAATTGTTAATTGAAATGATGACAAAGTGTAAGGATATCGTGGAAAGTAACAGGACGGATGTGGTGAATGTAAAAGAGAAAGATTTCACGGAGAAAATATTGGAAACGAATTTAATTCAAATGCATGTGTCACTACTAGAAGCACCAAACAACTTGTCAGTATTACGTAAATTTAAAACAAGGTGCGAAGAAGAACAAGTGACTTGAACGTTTCCAGACGGGAGGTGAATAATGTATTATCCACATAATTCAGTGAATTATAAAATCGCAATGTTATTAATACTTGAAGGAAAGGCGAGATCGGCATATTCCTTTGAATGCAAGTTCTAACTCAATATTACCTAAATTTAAAATGAGGTGCGAAGAAGGACAAGCGACTTGAACGTTTCAAGACGGGAGGTGGACAATGTATTATCCACATAATTCAGTGAATTATAAAATCACAAGGTTATTGATACTTGAAGCAAAGGCGAGATCGCCATATTCCTTTCAATGTATGTTCTAACCTCTCTTGTACTTCTGCAGTAACCTTCATAGCAACAAGTTTTGACAGTCTATACCTCCGTAAAACAATTTTCTTCGGATAGTTCCTCAAAATCATTTCTCCTCATAGGCCGTACTCTATTATGAATGCCATTTAGACAGTCTTAAATATAGCAAATCGACATCAACAACTGAGTTCATGCTCGCCATCTTGACTATTTACAACTGTTAAGGACTTAACATCAGAAATTTGGCTTAGGAAATTTAACATGAGTGTTACGCTAACACTTGTTCGTGAAATGCAATTTTTGTTTTAACTATTGCTAAACTCGTATGTTAAGTCTTAACATTTGTTGGTCAAATCAGGCATGTATGTACTATAATAGCCTATGTATTTGTACTGTACTACAAACTTGTAGAATAGACAGTGAGCTTCTGCTGTCTCAGTTTAGTGTATTGCTTATCTCACATCCGCTTTAACATTAGAACTTCATTTGGCAATGTTTCAGCTTGACTCTCCAAATAAAGCATCAATTTGTTTTATCAAAATTTAACTGTATTGGAACACCACAGTGAAGCGAAATAATTATTAAATTATAGATGAGTCGTATTTATTACACATCAGCTTCACTAACATATTTATATTAAGGACATATTTCGTGAACCATCGTTCACATCATCGGCTCTAATGCGACTAAAGCTTGATCCAGTGGTGTGGATAGTTCTAGAGCTGCTGCTGCCATCTGTTGATTTTGTGATGAATTTAAATGTGGGGTCGTCTTCTTGCTGGACTTCAAAGTTCATTAGTTGGTTTTTATGTTTTTCTGTGAAAAAATTTACATAGGGAGGACAAAAAGAAACATAGACACTAGAAAGAAAGAACATTTTAGGCACTTGAGATGCAAAAATATTGATAATTCTGCAATAGCAGCTCATTTCTGGTCTGAAAATCATGAAATTGAAAATTACTAAATTACGTACAAAAACATAGTGAACTTGTCATATGGGAGAGAATATACGTAGAAAAACATAAAAACCAACTAATGAACTTTGAAATCCCACCAGAAGACAGCCCCGCATTTAAATTCATCACAAAATCTGCAGATGGCAACAGCAGCTCCAGAACTAATAAAAGTAAACAATTAATAAAAGTAAACAATTGAATAAGCTATTCTTATATTCGTCACTTACATTCTCATATTATTGAGGGACTAGTTTCGGGAGCCATTGCTTCCATTTTCAACCTCAAAGCATATTCATGTGTTGTTGTCATCTGCTCTCTCATCTCTGATGATGGAATTATGAACTTTTAATCAAATTATCTTCTGCTGGGATTGAAAAGTTCATTGCTCAGTCCTTATTGTTTCATATGAATATGTTTTCCTACATTGTCAGTTTATTTTGGTTTATCACTCTTCAATTGTGGATTTGGGTTAATGTCATGGTTTTTGTTCCAAAAGTGAAATGCTACTGCTCCGTTTAGTATTCTTTTTCCATGGGTATGTTGACTAGTCTGTGTGTAAGGCTGTTTATTATTGCATGTTTATATATAATCAGGTAAATTAGACCAGATGTATGGATTGGTTTGTAAAGAACTACTAGGGCTGCCAAAATCGGCACCAAGAGAAGTGGCATTACTAGAGCTAGGTAATACAAAAAGGAGGGCAATAATAATAGAGAGAATATTGAAATTCTGGTATAAGTGTATTAAAGGGCAGAAAGGGGAATTATTGAATCTGTGCATCAAGCAACAGAAAAGCATCAAAAATACAAATAGTTGGTGGTCGGAATTGGAAAGAATGATATTAAAGATAGGTATGGGAGATCTATGGAGAGCAGAGGAGACAGATTATAGCGGTTTTTGGAAGGAAGTGAGAACTATACTACAAGACATAGATAGGCAAGAGATATGGAAAAGTATAGAAGAAAAGAAATCTTTGAAATTTTATAAGCAATTAAAGACAGAATGGGGTAAGGAAAAATATATAGATCAATGTGACAAAACTGGAAGAGAAGGTATAGCATGGATGAGGGTAGGAATAATATACTTAAAAGTGTTGAGAAGTAATGAGGTAGGGATGTGTGAATTTTGTGGAGATGAAGAGAGCACTGTTCATTACCTAATAGAATGTAAGGAGCTAACAAATTACAGGAGAAAAATATGGGATAAGAAATGGGACAGTGTAAGTAAAGAGATATTGGCGTTACACATGCTAACAGGGATGGGAGAAAAGAAAAGTAGATGTATAGGGGATTTCTTATATAGGATAAGAGAAAAGTGGATTAGGATAAAAGAAGCAAAGGTCAAGAAGAAATGGCATCAAGCTGCTCAGGAAAACCAAAGGCTTATAGCCAGGGGATCTGAGTCAGCAAGTAAATCTTAAGTCAGCAATTTCATGGTTTTTTTTTTTTTTTTTTTTTTTTTGTGATTGACGTCCTCCAACGTTAAGTTATATCGGACGGTGAATGAATTGGGTGAAATGATGCTCAAATGAGCCCGGGGTCCATGGAGCTTAAGTTACCTGACATTAGTGAGAAAACCCCAGAAAAACCTTACCTAGGTAACTCGCCCTGACCAAGATACGAACTCGGGACCTCTTGGACATGAGGCTGATATGCTACCACCATGCTACGGAGGCAGGCATGTATTTGTACAGGATGTGTAATACAGCATGTTCTATGTTAAATTTTATTTTACTGAATTTATAATGGATACTGCACAAATAAATATCAAATATTGAATAAATATAAAATATAATCAGGTTATAGCTAGGATTTTTAATGTAATTTTCTGACTGTGTTGACATCCTTCCAAATTTTATTTTTGTGTCATTCCTGATGATATTTAGGCCCAAGAAAGAGAGTTATTCATTGGCTTCCTTTTATCTTTTGGATTTGATAATTTTTTTCCCTGCAGACTGAGTAGTTTTAATACATCATCTAAATGTCTAATTGGACCTATTGCAAAGATGTCATCAACATAGCCATACCAAGCCTTGAAGATCCATCGAAAAGTCATTTTAATGTAAGGCCATTTTAAAGTAACTGACTGTTAAAAACCGACTCCAAATAGTTTTCTCAGTTAATTTTGAAGTCACTGTTACTAAATTCTCCCAATCACACATAATATCTTTTCAATTTCAATTTTTCCATTTTTTATTCATCCAATTTAACATATACATGTTGTGGATTCGTCCAGTATTTTAAACATTTAATTATAATATTGTGAGAGTTAATAATAGTAATTAAAAAAAATTATATTGTACATGTAGATTAAATTTATATATTGTTAAATACAAGTGAATACTTCAGTAATGCAAAATCTCATCAGTTGAGAAGTAACATTTTTCAATTAAAAATTGCTTGAGATGTTTTTTGAAGCGCAGAAAGGACTTTATATTTTTTATTTCAATAGGTAATTTGTTGTAAAATTTAATGCCTCTATAGTAGAAACTATTTTGAAACAATTTTTTGTTATGTGGAGTTATATGTAGTTTTGCTTTATCTCTTGTGTTATGACAGTGAATTTCAGAATTTATGGTAAAATCCTTGATGCGTGTTTGCATTAATATAATTGTTTCATATAAAGCTCTCACCAAGGCGTCCCGGGTTCGATCTCAGGCGACCGCAAAGTGAGATTTGTGGTGGACAACACGGCGCTGGGGTGGGTTTTCTCCGGGACCTCCGGTTTCCCCTGCCATCTCATTCCACCGGTGCTCCATATTCATCTCATGTATCATCAGTGTCACCGCCTGCGGTGCCATATGTAGTAAAAGCGGGCGTTAAACACTACACATTTCATTTCACATTTCATTTTCATATAAATGTATACAGGGTAATGGCAAAATGTTTAGTTCTTTAAAGAATGGTTTGCAGCTGACAACAGATGGTAAATTGAGAATAATTATAATGACCCTTTTTTGTAATTTGAATATTTTAATAGCTTCACTACTATTTCCCCACAGGGATATTCCATAGGAAATTAATGAGTGAAATTTGGAGAAATACATGACCCTAAGAGTATTTTTACTCACCGAGTGTTTCAGAATGTTAATTTGGAATCAGATTTGTCCAAGTTTTTTAATTAATTCATTCATATGAGGTTCCCAAATCAGATTTGCATCAATAACTATTCCTAAAAATTTTGATTTACTTGAATATATTACATTTGTTCCTTCTAGCTGTATAGTGAGAAAATTTAATGTTTTGTTGTTTATGTGATGAAATTCTATAGATAAACATTTCTCCTTATTTATACATAGACTATTTTTTTTAAACCAAGAAGATGTGTGTAATGTGGCTGCATTAATATTTATTTTTAAAGAGTCATAATTTTTCCCTGAGATTAATATGCTGGTACATCTGCAAATAATAAGTATTTAATACTTTGATTTTGATTATCAACAAGATCATTTATATACAAAAGAAACAATAATGGGCTTAAAACTGAACCTTGTGGAACTCCGCAATCAAGTATGCTCATCTGATAAAAAAGATTTCACCTCATTTGTGCAACCATTGTAATAATCTATTTCCACTACTCGTTTTCTGTTTTTTAGGTAGGAACTGAACCAGTTTTGAGCTTCACCTCTTATTCCATAGTCATTTAGTTTGCGAAGTAGAATTGTGTGATTGACGAGGTCGAATGCCTTTGATAGATCAAGAAAAATACCTACACAAAGTTATCAATCATCTAATCTTTTATAGATATCATCACAAAATTGAATCAATGCTGTAGTGGTGTATATTTTTTCTAGTACTTTAGAGAATGCAGATAAGAGAGATATCAGCTTATAGTTTAAGATGTTCAGTATTCAGTATTTTATCAGGTGATGTGCTTTTGTTGTCTGTTGACAGATGAAGTGGACCGATTTACAAGCATCAACAGGAACCGTTTCAAGCCGCCTGTAAGTGAAGAAGTAAAGGACATTGTCAGAAGAAACTTCACACGAGAAATAGAGTTCTACCAGTTTTGTCGTCAGCGTCTGCATCGGCAGTTTTTGGCTTTACGTTTGCCTTCTACCATAAGTGAAACGTGACATTACAAACTAGTGTTTGTGCATTCATCATATCCTCTCAACGGTTGGTTTCACAGTTTAAGCGAGACTTATATTTTGATTAAAGCTTTGTGAATTTCAAGTAGACCAAACATCTCAGAAACTATTTGTAGTTGGTTTCTTAATACTCGTCACTTACTTGTTTATATTTATGAGAGACCAGTTTCAAAGGCATTCGCCTCCATTTTCAATCTCCTTCCAACTGTTGACTTTTACTGTGCTAAACAACCCCTAGAACTGTAAAGTTGGCAATGCTTGCATATCAAGTAAATTCCCAGTGTTTGTTTACATCAATGAATTACATTAGATGGAGTGGAACTTAATTTGCAGAAAGTAAGCAGTAGTATTTAGTTCCATAGTGATGGATGCTAAACATGAAGTTATGCTATGAGATTGCATATTCCAAAAAAAAAAAATAAATATGAATTATTTAAAGCAAAAGGTTAGAAACAGTGATGTATTCAACATTTGAAAGTAATGATTCGGTAATTCAAACACAAACATCATTTAAATTATACTTACTTGGACATGTTTCGGAGAACGGTTTGTCCCCATCGTCAGCAGTTATCCGACTGGTTGGATCCGTGGTTTCCTGAAGTGAGATGGTTGTCTGTGGTGGCATCTGTTGTTTGTGAGATGAACTTCCAAAGAGAGTTTTCAGGCGGCAATTCAAAATTTAAATTTATATATCTGTAAAATGGATATTCATAGCAAATGATCTTTACTTAACACATGGAGTACCTTGAGATTGACACACATAATCTATCCTCAAAGTATAAACTTGAAAGAAGCGTAGGGATAGTGAAGCACAAATTAGTACAAAAGTGAATCGAGAAGATATTGACACATTGCTTCACTCACACTGTTTATTCACAGGACATGTTTCAATAGCTCTTGCTCCTATCATCAGCTGATACTCGACTAGTGCAAGTTGTAGTGCTTTCCTCTTTCTCCGTTTTGTCAATAGATGGCGTGATGTACTTGTCAAAGATGTCCGGTGGTGGAGTTTCAAAATTCATGACTCTATGACGATTTTTGTTAATGAAGACTTTTTCCCATACGGAAAGGTCTATGGGGTGATTAACGTATTTTATTAGAGATGTTTCCAAATTGATGTCAAGTCTAGTATTCAAAAAATGAAAAGCCACTGCTGATTTTTCTGTTTCACCATTTTTAATGTTTCTTATATGTTCTTTAGTTCTGATGTTAATATTTCTTTTTGTTTTTCCTATATAAATTTTAGGGCAAGTTTCACATTTGATCTCATAGATTCCTGGTTTTTCTTTGGTAGTGATTGAATTTTTGGGAGGGCCTTTTAACAAATTTCTGATATTAAGCCTATTTTGAGGTGCAAGAGTTATGTTGTGCTTTGAGAAGATTTTTTGGAATTTGTTATAGGCTGATAGGTGGAAGGTGAATTTTTTAAAATGTTTTTTCTCTTTTTCTCCTGTAGGTTCTATCAGAAATTTGTTAAAAGGCCCTCCCAAAAATTCAATCACTACCAAAGAAAAACCAGGAATCTATGAGATCAAATGTGAAACTTGCCCTAAAATTTATATAGGAAAAACAAAAAGAAATATTAACATCAGAACTAAAGAACATCTAAGAAACATTAAAAATGGTGAAACAGAAAAATCAGCAGTGGCTTTTCATTTTTGAATACTAGACATGACATCAACTTGGAAACATCTCTAATAAAATATGTTAATCACCCCATAGACCTTTCCGTATGGGAAAAAATCTTCATTAACAAAAATCGTCATAGAGTCATGAATTTTGAAACTCCACCACCGGACACCTTTGACAAGTACATCACGCCATCTATTGACAATATGGAGAAAGAAGAAACCACTACAACTTACACTAATCGAGTATCAGCTGAGGATAGGAGCAAGAGCTCTTGAAACATGTCCTGTGAATAAACAGTGTGAGTGAAGCAATGTGTCAATATATTCTCGATTCACTTTTGTAATAATCTATCCTGCTTTATAGAGCACTCCATAGTGAAATGCAAAGTCTGTCCGATTATTTATGGGAGTTAGTGTATTTACACTCTAGACATAACCTAACCTTAGATAAATGTAAAACTAAAGGACACTCTGAATATACTGCAACTTGCTACTCCCTCTATTTGTTGTGCTCACATGTTGATAACTCTTAGATATAAGCAACACATTGACAAGGTGCCTGCTATGTCCAAACCATTAACTAATCAGAGAACATAGAAGCCCATCTGTATGTTATAAAACTATACTGTAGCATATGTTTAAACTGTGAAACCAGACCTTATTGTTGTAGCTTTTGTATTTACAAAGCTGTGAAGGCTGAGAGTGTATAATGTGTAAAACAATGACCAAGTGAAGAAGGGTGTTCAAGGAAGAAATGGCATCATCATTCTAGTTCAGAATTTGGACACCAAAGACAAATCATACAATATTTTGTAAGGCTGTGCATATCATTATCCATCCTTTTTATCTTTCAGAAAACTATATGGTTTTATAAAAAGTGTTCAATGAGTGTATTCTTTATATGTTTGTATTACAAAAAGTGTAAAGAAATGTTTTTATACAAAACTTTAATATTTGTTTTTATGAACAAATGTGAGTATATTGTGAATATATCTATTAGTCACAGATAAAGTTGATAATCAATGCTCCTGTTTACCTGTCCAAATATTTGATACCGCTAGAGTATATTTGATATTACGAGGGTGGGTCAAAAAGTAATGCCTCCTATTTTTTTCCCTTAAATAAGTAAGTTATGTGAAAACTTTGAATTTGGCGCAATTCCTCAAACCTTCTTCTCCAATCCCCTGTAGTAGTAACTTCCTAAGTCATCAGTGGCAGCACTGCATCCTCTTGCAAAATGGCTGACATCGACATTTGTATTAGACAGCGTTCTGTGATTGAATTTTTGACTGCGGAAGGTGAAACGCCAATTCACGTTCACGAAAGGCTAAAAAATGTGTATGGTGATGCAACGGTGGATGTCAGCACTGTTAGACGATGGGTTCATCGGTGTAACGAAGCTGAAGGGCAAACACCATTGGCAGATGAAAAGCGAAGCGGCAGGCCGGTGACTGCAGTGACTCCATGCAACATTCAGCGAGTCGATGACATCATTCGTGGTGATTGCCGGGTAACAACAGGTGTCGCATTACCTCCCTCAGTAAAGGCAGTGTGATGACGATTATTTAAAAACTGGGTTACTCAAAAGTTTCTTCACGTTGGGTACCAAGAATGTTAACCGCCCAAAACATAGAAACAAGGAAAACAATGGCCTCCGAATACTTGCAGTACCTCAATTTGGAGCGAGAGAAATTTCTGGAAAAAATTGTTACTGGAGACGAAACATGGGTTCATGTTTTTGAACCTGAGTCAAAAAGGCAGTCAATGGAATGGCATCACACAACGTCACTGAAGAAAAACAATTCAAAACTCAGCGGTCGGCAGGGAAAGTTATGGCAACAGTGTTTTGGGATGCAGAGGGTGTACTTATGATTGAGTTTTGGAGCAGGGATGCACAATAAATTCTGCCCAATACGTGAGAACTCTCATAAAGCTGAAAGCACATCTTCGCCAAGTTCGCCCAACAAAAACTATGGCGGATGTTCTTCTTTTGCATGACAATGCAAGACCACACACCAGCCGTTACACCACTACAGAAATTGAGAAATTGGGATGGCAAGTCTTACCTCAGTGACCTGGCACAATCAGATTTCCATCTGTTCGGGCCACTAAAGGAAGCTCATCGTGGGATTCATTTTGAAGATGAGGAGGATGTGAAAACGTCCGTACGTCAATGGCTTAGGAAGCAAGACCGTGTGTTTTACCACACTGGAATACATGCCCTAGCTAAAAGGTGGACCAAAACTGTGGAAAAGGACGGAGATTATACTGAATAGTGACAAATTAATCGTCAATGTTGTAGTCTTCAAGCTATATAAATTGGATTCAATTTTCTTGTCGATTAAAAGAGAAAAAAAATAGGAAGCTTACTTTTTGGCACATTCTCGTATCTATTAGTCATTGATAAAGTTGATAATCAGTGTTCCGTTTACCTGTCCAAATATTTGATACTACATAGAGAAATGCTTTCTCTTAAAGTAATAAGAAATTTAGCTATTGTAGGATCACTTTCTTCCTAAACATACAAATTTTGAATCCTCCTTCTAAGACACATTTGTTGAAGTCATGTAGATCTATTATTTATTTTGGAACACTTTGCCTTTAACCTGATGTTCCAAAGATGTGCTCTTATTTTCATATTGTTTGCATTCTTTAACAATTCTTTTTACTGTGAAAATGTAGAGTCAGACCGAAAAATTCAATGCCATAGCCAGGATTTGAACCACGGATCTTCTGGTCTCTGTCCAGCCGCTCTAACCATTGAACTACTATAGCCAACATGCCGACATGACATTAAATTCTCCAACTGACTCGTGTTTTTCCCAGTAAACCATACCAGTAATAAATACAACTCATCTAAAAATTAATAACACTTATACCTTGTTTCACGTAAGCTTGCCCAGTATCTCTTAACGGTCACGTGACCTAATCACCTCTCATTGGTTGCTGTTGTGGTAATGACTTGTGCGGTAAAACTTAGTTTGTTATTTAACATGGTGATATATCATTATATGTTGGAAGAGAATTGTCAAATTTATATTTTCGTAACTGTTTTAATTAAATATATTACGCAACAGAGTTGATTTATCTGAAATGTATGTTAATTCTTAAACAGAGTAAAGAGGAGGTTCCTTTGCTCTCAAGCACATGGCACGATAGCACGTGATTTAGCGGTAGTGGTGACATTTGTTTATATGACTTTTATATGACTTTTATCACTGACCTTGTTTTGAACTGGATTAGTCATGCATCGCCATTCGAAAGTGCGGGAGTTAAATTATTTTATTGATCGTTTACTGTGCATGTACTTATTATATGTATAATGGCAGAGTCTACCGCCAGTTTTTCGCTGAAGTGTCGCAAGCATAATTATTTACAAACAGGCGAAAAAAGAATTGTGTTGCATGTGTTTAATGCACTCACAGAGAAGAATCCCTCTTTGTCAGTGAGAGAAGTTGAACAGCTGTGCTCTGAACTTACAGGTGTGAGTGTTAGATCCGTAGGAACATCGCGACATGAAATTGAGGAAACAGGAAAACTTACCACTCCAGGCAAAAGCAGGAATAAACAAAGTGCGTGCTTGGAGAAAATACGTGAAAAGTGTTGTGCGTCGTCATGTGTGTAGTTTTTCTTTAGAAACGACCTCCCTAACATAAGTAACATTTCGTCTGCTGTAAATGAGGATGCAGATTTACCAAATTTCAGCAGATTGCTTATACAGCTGGGATTTGTGAATGAAAAAAGAGGCAAGAAAAATGTGCTAAAAGACAGAGGCGATATTGCTGTGTGGCGAAGACGCTATTTAAGGACAACCACACTGCACCGAGATACAAATCGCTAAATATACACGAAGAACACATGAAAAGTAAAGTATGGTGTGGACACGACTTTCAAGACTGAAAGACAAGCATTTTTGAAAGGTATGTGTGCTGGTTTAAAAAATCCCAGTGGAAAAGGCCAAATGCCTTTCATTATAAACTCTTTCAGTTTCATTGCTCAGCCATTCTGTTTCAATTTGCTCAGTTCATTATAAACTTGTATTTTTGCATGCCTTCATATTCTTATTTGTATGATTTTATTTATCTTCCCGGCAATTATTACGATATTTACTGCAGGTTTAAATGTGACAGGAAGGCACCGCCTATGGCCTATGACGCGAAAGCATTAGCCAATTAGGGCGAGGGGGAAGGTAGTTGTACGCGGAGTGATACATTTCAGCGGGGCAAGGTTATTTCAAACAGAGATTAGGAGTTCTCATAAACACATGAGACAACTACCTTAATGACGACTTACTATGCTGTAAGTACTTTAAGGTCCGGACTTTATAGTTAACCACTAGGAGTTCTCATAAACACATGAGACAACTACCTTAATGACGGCTTACTATGCTGTAAGTACTTTATAGTTAACCACTAGGAGTTCTCATAAACACATGAGACAACTACCTTAATGACGACTTACTATGCTGTAAGTACTTTAAGGTCCGGACTTTATAGTTAACCACTAGGAGTTCTCATAAACACATGAGACAACTACCTTAATGACGACTTACTATGCTGTAAGTACTTTAAGGTCCGGACTTTATAGTTAACCACTAGGAGTTCTCATAAACACATGAGACAACTACCTTAATGACGACTTACTATGCTGTAAGTACTTTAAGGTCCGGACTTTATAGTTAACCACTAGGAGTTCTCATAAACACATGAGACAACTACCTTAATGACAACTTACTATGCTGTAAGTACTTTAAGGCCCGGGCTTCATAGTTAACCACTCTTAGGTCAATTAATGGAAATTAATTGTTCTTTAACACTAGCCATGTGTAGGCAAAAGTATGGAAAGATAGAGTCAGACTGAAAAATTCAATGCCATAGCCAGGGATTTGAACCACGAATCTTCTAGTCTCTGTCCAGCCACTCTACCCATTGGTTGAATTTTTCAGTCTGACTATCTTTCCATACTTTAGCCTACACACGGCCAATGTGAAAGAACAATTAATTTCCAATTCTTTTTACTGTTCTTTCTGACACACCTATCACCTGAAATACACTTAGGTTTCAGAATATTTTTCAATAATTTTCTGATGTAATCAGTTCTTTGCTTTTAGCTTCTTTCTTCATGTATGCTCATTCATTAGAAACATTTTCTCAACTCGGACTGTGTAATGTTTCGGATCCTCATTTACAAAGTACATTGATAGCATAATTAATTTATACATTTTTAAGTTTGATTTATGTTTCACTATGTTTATACTCAACTTCACTTACTATGTTGTATAATTGAAACATTTTCAAGATCATTGATCTCATGCTCAGCTGTTTGGAGACTAAAGGAACATTCTTCTTCCTCCACTACTTCGGTGCTCCGATCCCTCTGCCATCTGGTGTTAGGGGCATTAAGTTTTAATACTTCATTTAATGCTGGGATTTCAAAATTTATAACTTTATCACGGTTTTTGTTTATGAATATTTTTTCCCAAATATCCAATTCTATAGGTGTGCTTAAAGATTTTAACAGTTTTATGTTATGGCCAATGTTGTGGTTTTCTGTCCAAAAATGGTGTGACACTTGATTTTTCTGTTTGTTTCAACTTTATGTTCCTCTGGTGTTCTTTTTGCCTGGTTAACAAGTTTCTCTTAGTTTTTCCTATGTAGCTTTTATCACAAGTTTAACAGTTTATCGTAGTGCAACCTGCTTTTACCAATGAGGTTCTGGGGACCAAGCATTAGCTATATAACTACATCAGAAATATAGGAAATGCTAGATAAGACGTGAAGCTTTCCTGGCGACGAATGCACTCACTTCCTTCTCGGGCAGGCAGCCAGGTAAAAAGATGATTAGATATCAACGTTTCGGGAGTGTGCATCTCTCCCATCATCAGGATATCTCTAAAATGTTATAACCACAAATGAAATACTGTATATAACACAACTATAAACAAAGACAAAACACTATCAAAATTCGCATTACTGAACAAAAGACTGTTTTCAATAAATTAAATGCCAGGTCAGGAGATGGCGTGAGTATAGAAAATTGTGTCAAAGAAACATAACTACTTAACTTAATTATCAAGCTGTATTGATCTTTGCTTCTTAAATCGACGGATTTCCATTTTTAAGGCCGGTTTCCAAGAGGAGCTTAATTGAAATCCAGCATCACGATTAAGCGTGCTCCTTTCAGAGGAAATCGCCAAAGCCTCCTTAATTCTCCGTTCCGAATAACTGTTGCATTTTGCCAAGATGGTCATCTCCCGAAAATTGGCTCTATGGTCGTTATCAAAACAATGCTCTGGCCATTCTTGTTTCAAAAAACAGCAACGGTACACTGCGGCATGCTGTGTATTGCAAGCCTACACACACCGATCTCTATCTGAACACTCATAGTTTCCATCATAAGTCTCAACGACTGGGAGTTCTCAATACACTGGCCCACAGAGCTTTGTCTATCTCTGATCCCAGCCACTTAAAACAAGAGACTCACTTTCCGTCAAAACGGCTACTCCGAATATGACGTTGAAGCCTCGATCACCAAAGCTAGGAAAGGGAACAGCAAGTGTCAGATAAGCCTACCGCTACAGCCTGCATCCCGTATACTGACAATCTATCCGGCAGAATCAGTAGCCTCGATCACCAAAGCTAGGAAAGGGAAACCTGTAATAGAGCAAGCGTCAGATAAGCCTACCGCTACAGACTACATCCCGTTTACCGACAATCTATCCGGCAGAATCAGTAGCCTCGATCACCAAAGCTAGGAAAGGGAAACCTGTAATACAGCAAGCGTCAGATAAGCCTACCGCTACAGACTACATCCCGTTTACCGACAATCTATCCGGCAGAATCAGTAGCCTCGATCACCAAAGCTAGGAAAGGGAAACCTGTAATACAGCAAGCGTCAGATAAGCCTACCTCTACAGTCTACATCCCGTTTAACGGCAATCTATCCGGCAGAATCAGCAGAATTCTATCCAAATACAACATCAGGACCATCCACGGCCACCTCTGAAGATTAAACATCTGTTGAGACCAGTGAAAGGCAAACTGGACTTCCAAGTTCCGGAAGTGTACCGCATTCCCTGTGAATGTGGGACACCGTATATAGGACAAACCGGAAGGACCATCGCTACTAGAATAATCGAACATGAACGGAGCATTCATTTAATGCAACCTGGGAAGTCTGGGCTGGCAGGGCATTGTTTTGATAACGACCATAGAGCCAATTTTCGGGAGATGACCATCTTGGCAAAATCAACAGTTACTGGGAGCGGAGAATTAAGGAGGCTTTGGCGATTTCCTCTGAAAGGAGCACGCTTAATCGTGATGCTGGATTTCAGTTCAGCTCCTCTTGGAAATCGGCCTTAAAAATGGAAATCCGTCGATTTAAGAAGCAAAGATCAATACAGTTTGATAATCAAGTTAAGTAGTTACGTTTATTTGACACAATTTTCTATACTCACGCCATCTCCTGACCTGGCATTTAATTTACTGAAAACAGTCTTTTGTTCAGTAATGCGAATTTTGATAGTCTTTTGTCTTTGTTTATAGTTGTGTTATATCGAGTATTTCATTTGTGGTTATAACATTTTATAAATATCCTGATGATGGAAGAGATGCACACTCCCGAATCGTTGATATCTAATCAACTTTTCACCTGGCTTGCTGCCCGAGAAGAAAGTGAGTGCATTCGTCGCCAGGAAAGCTTCAGGTCTTATTTTGCACATGGCATTCATTGCAATGGTGTGACCTTTCTCTTAGTAGCCATTTCAATAACTGTTACATTAGCGGTTGTGCGGGCTACATATGTAGCCCAGCTATGCGCAACTGAGTTTAATTGCAAATAACAAAAATACTACACAATTAAAAATGTTTGTTAATTGTAATCCACTTCTCTTAAGAAGTTGGTGTTAATACTTCTTTTTAAAATCGATTTCGGAGGCATTTGCATTCATCTTCAGTTAAACTCCGTTGTTAAGGAAATCTCGGTTACCATGTTTTCTCTTTTGGTATGTCACGTTCCCAGCACACCAACATCCGAAGACGAAACAAAACTAAAAACAGAATCAATTGCCAGTATGTCAAAATCCATTATGCAATGTTTATTTTTTAAAATAAATATTTTTTCCCACACTATCAAATCTGTGGGAACATTTAATTGCTTTAATAATTTAACTTTGGGATTTAGTTGATGGTTAAATGACCAAAAATGATCTGCTATGACCTATTTATCTGTTTTTTTATATTAAATGTTACGAACATGTTCTTTCTTTCTGGTTTCCAAATTACGTTTCGTCTTTCCAATTACGTTTCTTATAAGACAGAAGCAAATTTTCTGGGAGTATGGGTAGATCAGCATTTAGACTGGGAAGCACACATAAAATATCTAGTAATAAAGTTAAGTAAATTCTACTTCTCATTAAGAGTAATAAAAAATGAGTTGAATGCAAGTGACATGAGAACCTTATATTTTGCATATGCAGAAAGTCTAATGAGGTATGGCATTATGTTTTGGGGGGATATTAAAGACAGTCACTTGGTTTTTAAAGTACAAAAAAGGATTGTTAGATGCCTAATGTCAGGAAAAAAATATGACTCCTGCAGGAACTTCTTTAAGGAATTGAAAATCTTGACTCTGCCCAGTCTGTATATATACTGTTTGCTATGTTATACAAAACAAAACCTTGAATATTTCACCACAAATAATCAAATACATCATCATAACACCAGAGGTAAAACAGACTTAAGAACAATAACACATAGAACTACACTTTAACCCAAAGGAGTTAGATATTCAGCAGTCACTCTGTATAATAAACTACCAGCCAATCTGAAAAACATAAAATCCATGCAGTGTTTCAAGCTATCGTTGAAAGAAATTTTATTAAGTGATTCATATTATAAGTGAATTTCTAGATACACTGTAGCTGGCCATATAATTGTATATATTTGTGATACATTTTAAATGCTGTGTAGTTGTAGAGCCATGCAACTATATATATTTATGAGTTCATGCTTAGATCTTATTAATTACACTTGATGCAACTTATTTTTTATACTTATATTATTTGTATTGTTCTAAATATTTGTATTGACGTATCCAATGTCATTGTATTGACTTAACGGATGAATAAAACTACTACTACTACTATAAACCTGATCACAATCGAAGCAATTAAATTGATAAATACCAGATTTCTTATTAGGAATAATATCTTTTGTAGAAAATTGTAATACATTTTAATACTATATTTATTTTGAGGAACTAAAGTTATACCAACACCTTTTAAAAAAATATGAAAATGTTTATTAACCCAAGGATGGTAAGTAAATTTGTTAAATTTATAATAATCTTTTATTTTTTAAGAGTAGAAATATCATTAACAGTTTTTTGATATTTAAACTTTTCAATTTTCTTTTGTATAAAGTCTTTATTAAAACCATTAATTAAAGAGTATTAATAATATGTTTATATTCTTTATTAAATTCTTCTTTATTCAGGGGTATATTTATTAATCTATAAATCAAACTATTAAAAACAGCAAATTTATGTCAAAAAGGGTTAAAACTATTATTTTTTATGTAATTATCAATATGAGTAGATTTCTTATAAATACCAAAATCTAATTTGTTATTATTTCTTATTAT
Source organism: Mantis religiosa (assembly GCA_030765055.1). Classification (NCBI taxonomy): domain Eukaryota; kingdom Metazoa; phylum Arthropoda; class Insecta; order Mantodea; family Mantidae; genus Mantis; species Mantis religiosa. The sequence continues at coordinate 6,476,939 of JAUKNK010000031.1, read as the reverse complement.
TTTCAAAACTAGAAAAGGAAGAAATCCATTAATTTAAGTTTCTAATGTGAATTTTATAGCTTTATCTTGTAAATTTAGTAATTTTAAAACATCATCAATTTGTTTTTCAGGAACAATAGCAAAAATATCATCAACATATCTATACCATTAAATTAATTGGGAGTCGATTAATGACACAACAACAGCACTTACTTTTAAATTTTCCCGGAACTAGTTTCTGAGGCCTTCCCTCTATCTTCAGCCAGACATCGACTTGTTCTCATTGGTGTAGCTGGCAATATTTTGTCATCGGTCTCCTCTGGTGGTGGTTCGAGGAACTTGCTGAACAAATCTTTCTGGGGGATGTCGAAATTGAATACTTTGTTCCTATTTTTTGAAATAAAGATTTGTTCCCATGTGGACAGTTCTTCTTTTCCTGTTGTATGTTTTAGTAATTTTGGTTCTGGATTTATGTTGTGTTTTTTTTTCCAAAAATGCGTGGCAAGTGCTGATTTTTCTAATTGTTCTTAAAGTGTTCCTTTGCTCCTGTTTTTAAATTTCTTTTGGTTTTCCCAATATAAATTTGACTACAGTCACAGCATTCAATTTGATATATACCAGATTTTTTGTTAGATGGAATGGCATCTTTGATGTTTGAGCAAATTAGGTTTTTTAAGGAATAATGGTTCACTGGAGCTAGTTGAATGTTTTGTTTTTTGAAGACTTCTTTGAATTTATCAAAGGCCCATGGATGGTAAGTGAATTTTTTGAAGATCATTTTAGTTTCTGTAGCTGAGAGGGTTGTGGTTTGCTCTAGTAGTTTCTTCTTTTTTGCTAAGTTCACTTTTTTGTCTACTAGTGATTTGGTAAAGTCATTTTTCTGTGCTATTTCAATAATTTTGTTGTATTCTATTTTGTATTCTTCTGCTGTGAGAGGGATGTTGACCAGTCTGTGTGCTAAACTATTAAAGATTGCCTGTTTGTGGGATCTTGGATTGTAGCCATTAGCTTTTATGTAGTTGTCTGTCTGTGTTGGTTTTCTGTAAATGCCAAAGTTTATTCTATTTTTATTTCTGATTATTTTTAGATCTAAAAATGGTAAATACTCGTCTTTTTCAACTTCTATAGTGAACTTGATGCCTTTTTCTTGAATATTTAAAAGTTTTAGTGCATCACTGATGTGTTTTTTTGGCACTATGGCAAATATGTCATCTACATATCTTTGCCAGAGTTTGAACATCCATGGGAAACCTCCTCGAACCGCCACCAGAGGAGACCGATGACAAAATATTGCCAGCTACACCAATGAGAACCAGTCGATGTCCGGCTGAAGATAGAGGGAAGGCCTCAGAAACCGGTTCCGGGAAAATTTAAAAGTAAGTGTTGTTTAGTGTCATTAATCGACTCCCAATTAATTTAATTTATACAACAACACTGTTTTCAACACTTCCATGAAAGGATTTATATCTATACCATGTTTTAAAAATTAAAGGAAAAGCTTTAGTGACTTGAATTTCGAAAATTCGAAAAAAAAAAAAAAAAAAAAAAAGTGTGTAGATACGTAAATACTTAGTATCCTTGACAACGAATTGTGTTGACTGAAGATGTGGGCAAATGTCCATGAACTTAATTTTGCAAAAACATAATAGAAGTATTGTCATCGGCTTCTTAAGTTAAGTGGAGAATATTTACTAAATATTTTTATGTGTGTAGTGTTTGTTACTCCCCTGTAAATAGCTTCATTTTCTGTGTAACAAAATTACTGTCTCGCTAAAATGTAAAAGCCAACTAACTGTTTAGAACATATTGCGTCAAGAAGCTACCAAAACCCCAGCCCCATAGAAGCAGAAGATGATGCGGACTTGCAAAAACAAAATGGCTGGGCTACATATGTAGTCCACGCGACTACTCGAGGGGTGTAAAATGTTTTTGGAAGATATGTGAATTTTAATTATGTTCTTGGATGAGATTTGTGGCATCTTAGATAAGTGTCTGTTATACAAATGTTGTAATTTTCTTATTGTATTTGTGTGTTTAGGGATTGAAACTGTTGTTTTTGGTTGTATTTTATATAAATATTAAAAGCAGAAGCATTATTAACAGTGAAGTATTCTTCATATTTAGGTTTGAATTTATGAGTCACTATGTTTACACTCAAACTTCACTTACTTGTTGTATAATTGAAACGTTTTCAAGATCATTCGATCTCATCCTCAGCTGTTTGGTGACTAAATGAACCTTCCTCTTCTTCCACTACTACGGAGCTCCGATCACTCTGCCATCTGGTGTTAGGGGCACTAAGTTTTAATACTTCATTTAATGCCGGGATTTCAAAATTTATAACTGTATCACATCAACTAGCTGCCTTTAGAAGTCTAATTCACCGGCTATACAACGTCCCACTGAGTAAGGAGGAATTTTTGAAAGAACAACACATAAAAGACATAGCGGTATTAAATGGATTCAACCCAGCCATCATAAGGAACATGATGAAGAGGAAAGAAAAACTGAAGATAATATAAAAAAATACCACTCTCACACCACTTAAAAACACAAATTGGCAATATAGAAAATTCACCTACCATCCATGGGCTTTTAGAAAATTTGAACGAATCTTCAAAAGACTAAACTTAAAACTAGCACCCCAAAACAAATTCAGTCTGAGGAACCTGCTAAATAAACCACTGAAAAATACAATCCCCAATAATTTGAAATCAGGATTTTATCAGATTAATTGTGAAACCTGTGAAAAAAGCTACATAGGAAAAACTAAGAGAAACTTGTTAACCAGGCAAAAAGTACACCAGAGGAACATTAAGTTGAAACAAACAGAAAAATCTGCAGTTTCACACCATTTTTGGACAGAAAACCACAACATTGGCCACAACATTAAACTGTTAAAATCTTTAAGTACATCCATAGATTTGGATATTTGGGAAAAAATATTCATAAAAAAACCGTGATAAAGTTATAAATTTTGAAATCCCGGCATTAAATTAAGTATTAAAACTTAGTGCCCCTAACACCAGATGGCAGAGTGATCGGAGCTCCGTAGTAGTGGAAGAAGAGGAAGGTTCATTTAGTCACCAAACAGCTGTGGATGAGATCGAATGATCTTGAAAACGTTTCTATTATACAACAACAAGTAAGTGAAGACTGAGTGTAAACATAGTGACTCATAAATCAAACTTAAATATGTATTTAATATATTGTGACCGCATGGTATTGTGCTGCTGCCACGGTCCGGAGTCGGGCGCGTAAGCAGGAGAGAAAGACACAGAGACACGCTCCGGAATGTTCTGCCCATTGTTGTGGCCGCGAAAATTCTCGGCTTTCTAGATACAATGCCTGGGGAGGTATAAATACCCCGCAAGGTGTTAGAGCGGCAGTTGTTTGTTGGTAATTGCAACAGTCGACGATTGAAATGTGCCGTAGTGATTTCATTCACATGTTTTCGTGCAGCAAAACACCGAGTCAGCCTCGAAGAGAGCTGATTGACAATTTCCTGTCTTTTTACTGCAGCAAAAGTTGTTCAAAAGCGATTTCCGAATTTACGTAACCCATGCAGTTACAATATGTTCATATCGTAGATGATATCCTTGTATGTACACCAGTCTGTGTGTTAAGCTGTTTAGTACTGCATGTTTGTGTGTTTAGGGATTGACACTGCTGTTCTTTATGTAATTGTGAATATTTCCTCCTCCCTAGCGGAATGGCTGAGGCGGTTTCCTCTGTGGTCCGCATTCGCGAGGCCCGAGTTCGATTCCCATGACCGACCTACCTGATCCATGGGTTTTTTCGAGGGTTTTCCCAGGTCGCTAGGCGAATGATCGGTAGGTTAATTACATTCCCCGAATTTCCAGTTCCTCCGCTTTATCTGCATACCATCTCTCATCTGGTGGTCTCTTTCAGGGTAGAAGTGTCTGCGAGAGTCTCGGCGGAGCATGGCAGGATGATATGCTCTGAGGAAAACTACTTCCTCCTCCGGTAGGTTGGTTGCCGGTCTCCGCACCTGTGCTGGGAGCATTTCGTGACCGCCAGCCAGGGACCTTTGCGACTTGGATCGCCTGCCTGGGATCATTAGGGCTCAGCCGCTGGGTTCGTTGCCGTCCCGCTGTAGGGCAGCGTGTCCGTTGCCCTGGCCTGTCGGCGAGTGTCTCGGCGCTGCATGGCAGGATGATATGCTCTGAGGTAAACTACTTCTTCCTCCGGTAGGTTAGTTGCCGGTCTCCGTTCCTCTGCTGGGACCATTAGGGCTCAGCCGCTGGGTTCGTTGCAGTCCCGCAGAAGGGGAGCGAGTCCGTTGTCCTGGCCTGTCGGCGAGTGTCTCGGCGCTGCATGGCAGCATGATATGCTCTGAGATAAACTACTTCCTCCTCCGGTAGGTTAGTTGCCGGTCTCCGTTCCTCTGCTGGGACCATTAGGGCTCAGTTGCTGGGTTCGTTGTCGTCCCGCAGTAGGGGAACGAGTCCGTTGTCCTGGCCTGTCGGCAAGTGTCTCGGCGCTGCATGGCAGGATGATATGCTCTGAGGTAAACTACTTCCTCCTCCGGTAGGTTAGTTGCCGGTCTCCGTTCCTCTGCTAGGACCATTAGGGCTCGGCTGCTGGGCTCGTTGCCGTCCCGCAGTAGGGGAGCGTGTTCGTTGTCCTGGCCTGTCGGCGAGTGTCTCGGCGCTGCATGGCAGGATGATATGCTCTGAGGTAAACTACTTCCTCCTCCGGTAGGTTAGTTGCCGGTCTCCGTTCCTCTGCTGGGACCATTAGGGCTCAGTTGCTGGGGTCGTTACCAGTAGGGGAACGAGTCCGTTGTCCTGGCCTATCGGCGAGTGTCTCGGCGCTGCATGGCAGGATGATATGCTCTGAGGTAAACTACTTCCTCCTCCGGTAGGTTAGTTGCCGGTCTCCGTTCCTCTGCTGGGACCATTAGGGCTCAGTTGCTGGGGTCGTTACCGACCCGCAGAAGGGGAGCGAGTCCGTTGTCCTGGCCTGTCGGCGAGTGTCTCGGCGCTGCATGGCAGGATGATATGCTCTGAGATAAACTACTTCCTCCTCCGGTAGGTTAGTTGCCGGTCTCCGTTCCTCTGCTGGGACCATTTCGTGACCGCCAGCCAGGGACCTTTGGGACTCGGCTGCTGGGCTCGTTTCGGTCCCGCTGTAGGGGAGCGTATTCGTTGTCCTGGCCTATCGGCGAGTTTCTCGGCGCTGCATGGCAGGATGATATGCTCTGAGAAAAACTACTTCCTCATCCGGTAGGTTAGTTGCCGGTCTCCGTTCCTCTGCTGGGACTATTTCGTATCAAATAAAGTATAAATTTCAAATTCAAAATTGTATTGTTATTTTTGAATTTGAAATTTATACTTTATTTGATATAAAGTAGATTTGAAAAAAAAAATATTGATTGGTGTAGAATTAAAAATAATAATTGAAATTGTTTGTTTATATAAATTGATATAATGTATTTTAATTTGTTTAAAGAATTTGGAGTAAATAATTTGTAAATTTTGTGATTGTTGTAATGTAAATTTTATAAATTATTTTTATATAAGTTTTTGGTTAAATGTTTTGTAAGTTTTTAAGAAGGTTTTTATCAGTTAAAATGGTAAATTGATAAGTTTTAAATGTACTGGTTAGCAGTACATTAAGTATCGGTTTCCGGTATTGTAGTCTTATTTTGTAATTGTAGCTGGTTGCCAGTTATTTGTATACTGGATTCCAGTAAATTTTTATTAGTTAAATCGTAAATTTTTAAATTAGTAGTTTTTGTATTTGTTTAAATTTTTTTCTTTTTAATTTCTGTTTTTTATTTTATTATCTGAAAAATGATTGTTTAAATTGTATTTTTGTATTTATGTGGTAGTTAATAAATTAGAATTTGGAAATCATGTCCCGGTATAAGAAATTAGGTACCGGGATTAGATTTTCAGATTTTATTTATTTATTTATTTATTTATTTATTTATTTATTTATTTATTTATTTATTTATTTATTTATTTATTTATTTATTTGTTTGTTTGTTTATTTATTTATTTATTTATTTATTTATTTATTTATTTATTTATTTATTTATTTATTTATTTATTTATTTATTTATTTATTTATTTATTTATTTATTTATTTATTTATTTATTTATTTATTTATTTATTTATTTATTTATTTATTTATTTATTTATTTATTTATTTATTTATTTATTTATTTATTTATTTATTTATTTATTTATTTATTTATTTATTTATTTATTTATTTATTTATTTATTTATTTATTTATTTATTTATTTATTTATTTATTTATTTATTTATTTATTTATTTATTTATTTATTTATTTATTTATTTATTTATTTATTTATTTATTTATTTATTTATTTATTTATTTATTTATTTATTTATTTATTTATTTATTTATTTATTTATTTATTTATTTATTTATTTATTTATTTATTTATTTATTTATTTATTTATTTATTTATTTATTTATTTATTTATTTATTTATTTATTTATTTATTTATTTATTTATTTATTTATTTATTTATTTATTTATTTATTTATTTATTTATTTATTTATTTATTTATTTATTTATTTATTTATTTATTTATTTATTTATTTATTTATTTATTTATTTATTTATTTATTTATTTCGTGATCGCCAGTCAGGGACCTTTGGCACTCGGCTGTTGGGCACGTTGCCGTCCCACATTAGAGGAGCGTGTTCGTTGTCCTGGCCTATCGGCGAGTGTCTCGGCGCTGCATGGCAGGATGATATGCTCTGAGGTAAACTACTTCCTCCTCCGATAGGTTGGTTGCCGGTCTCCGTTCCTCTGCTGGGACCATTTCGGTAGCGCCAGTCAGGGACCTTTGGGACTCGGCTGCTGGGCTCGTTTCGGTCCCGCTGTAGGGGAGCGAGTCCGTTGTCCTGGCCTGTCGAAAGAAATCTCTATGCAAGTAAACTGTAGGGACCCTGACCTCTGTACTGTCGTGGCTCCTTCGCCTCATCCTTCCTCCCGGGGTGCCCTACTTGGGCACATAGGAACAATGGGCCCAGCATGGTGGCCTACGCACCCAATCCTCCATGTACCAAAGGTTATATTTTCTTGTTCTCTGATTATTTTTATATCTAAGAAGGGTAATATGCCTTTTTTCTACTTCCATTGTGAATTTTATTGAGTTAAGTAACTTAAAGGAGTCTTGTATGAACCTCTAGCCACTACTATACCTCTGCCAATATATGTTCAATAGATGTGAATGCACATATTGGTTTGGTGGAGGTCGAAGTAAATTGGAATTTTCTGGAGCTTTTGACATCTCGGACGTTTTAGAAAGTTTCTACAAGAAATCTGAAAAGCAACACATTGAGCTAGCACCTGCTGTACTCTGAATGAGTACGTTAAATGTACGATGGCTGTTCAATAAAGAATGATCACTAAGTTTTTTTGGACAACGTACCATTACTCATTCTCATATAAGTTTGATGGTCCTTCTCAAAATAGTGTCCCCTGAATGCAATGCACTTGTCCCAGCGTTTCTGCCAGTCTTCACAGACATACTGGGAACCATTTTTGAGAGATCCTTCAAAATCATCTTCGCAGCTTTCACCACTGCTTCTGATGATGGATAATGCCTCCCACGAAGGCATTTCTTCAAGTTAGGGAATAGAAAAAGATCACATGTGGCTAAATCCGGACTATAGGGAGGGTGAGGGATGCACTTCGCGTTGATTTTTGCAAGATATTCAGCAATAACATTTGCAATATGCGGCCGCGCATTATCGTGGTGCAGCATCCAGCCTGCTTCACGGAAATGTGGTCTTTTGCGCCTGATATGGACTTGCAATGTTTTCAGGACATCCCTATAGTATTGTCCAGTTACTGATATGTGTGCAGGTACAACATGCTGATAAACCATTCCATGAATATCAAAGAATGAGATGACCATAACTTTCCCAGCAGAAGCAACCACTTTTGCTTTTGGGGGGTTTAGTGATGAAGGAGATTTCCGCACTGAGCTTTGCTGTTTTCTCTCAGGATCAAAATGATGTAGCCAAGTTTCATCAGCAGTGATTACGTTTGAAAGAGACTCCGGATCTTACTCTAACATCAACTTTAACTGCATGTTACCTCCATTGTGGTGGTAGGCGATACTGAACATGTCTGAACTTGCCTGGTTCTCACAGTCGGGAACCAAGAGTACCAATAATGGGACTACTAAGGCTTGTTTATTTCACATTAAGGTAACAGAATATAATAAGATTGAATATTAGTGCGAAAAATTATGAACTTATTATGAAATTATTGAACAGTCCTCGTATTACTGCAAGGGATTGGAGACATCTTGCGTTAGATTCACAGCAAGTGAACTGTCTGGATGAATGGTCGACGCTGTGATATTTTGATATGTCTTTACTTCACTCACATAATTACTGACTCCGTTACACAGCTGTAGAAACTGTCCAAAATGTTTGAAATGTCAAAACCTCTCGAAGTTACTTCCACCTCCACCAAATTAGTACCAATCAGCAGCGCTGGTATCTTTTATACCGCCTTCCCATTCGTTTTCATCGCGACTGGACATTGAAGATCTGAATGTCAGATCTTCGGTGTCAAGCGAGATCAGGACAAGGCCCTCTACTGACAGTGGAGTGTTTTGTAAGGAAGGACAATATCCGGCAGAAGATGAGGTTGGAGTTATATATAAGTCATCTGATGTGTTATTTTATGTTCCTAGAAGCAGTCTCGGTCGTTTGTGGCGCTCTCCAAAATCGATGTCGTACTCACCTATACCGCGGATGAAGGATCCGGTCTTTCCCTGTAACTACCGATCCCTCAGCATTCTCCAGCCGTCTCGAAAATATTCGAGCGACTGCTCCTAGCCCGCCTGACTCCTCTTTTTGAGGACAGAAAACTCCTCCCGGATCATCAGTTTGGTTTCCGGCGGGGGCACTCCACGACCTTGCAGTTGCTCCCACTGGTTGAGAGGGTAACCCTGGGTTTCCAAGAGAACCTCAAAATCATCGCGGTACTGTTGGACGTGGAAAAGGCCTTTGCCACTACTTGGCATCAGGGTCTTCTGTACAAACTCAAGGAAGTTAACATCCCTCCTCCCTATCCCACGCTGATCAGTAGTTTCTTCAGGGATCGCACGCTCAGGGTGAGAGTGGAAGGAAAGCTTTCCAGTGTCAGACCCATAGCCGTGGGAGTCCCGGAGGATAGCGTTCTATCACTGTTTCTCTTCGCGGCCTACATGTCTGACATTCCCACAGAACCACAGACAGTTACGTGTTAGTACGCGGACGATATTCTCATAATGGCACGTAATAAAAACGTCAAGTTCTGCTTTCCGCCACTACAACGACAGCTCCGAACGATCGGCCGCTGAAGTGAGAAGTGGAGGATGGCAATTAGTCCAGGGAAGAGCTCTGCTCTTCTACTGGCTAAGGTCTGACGCTGGCAACCAACGGAATCACTGAGGCTGCGGAAGAGGCAAATCCCATGGGTTACCTCAGCCAAATACCTGGGTGTCCTACTTGATCGCGGGCTAAACTCCACTCCCGACGTCAGGGCCAAGGCCGGACTATGACATACTGCACTCAGACAGTTTTTAAATAAAAAATTCCCACACACCTTAAACTGCGTCTGTATCGGGCGATTATTCCACCCATGATTCTGTACGGGTGTGAGATCTGGAGATTGACGGCTCCGACCACCGTCCGCAGACTGCAGTTTTTTTTTAATTTATGTCCTCCAGCGTTAAGTCATATCGGGCGATGAATGGAATGGATGAAATGATGCTCAAATGAGCCCAGGGTCCATGGAGCTTTGAGCTACCCTACTTTCGTCTTTCAGGATAAGGGAAAACCCCGGAAAAACCTTATCCAGGTAACTCACCCTGACCGAGATTCAAACTCGGGACCTCTTGAACGTGAGGCAGACATGCTACCACCACGCTACCATGTCGGACGCGTGTAGAATCGAGCTCAAAGAATGATCTATGATACTGGGCGCAGATTCCCATCTCATATCCTTCACGAACATTCCCAAATCCCTTACATGGGATGGCTTAAAGGGCACAGAGGAATTTTAGGTAACGAGAGAGCTGATTGCTGCAGAATCCAATCTTCCTGTGACATACTCTTTATGTCCTATTTGTACTGTAAGGAGAATAATACATCAACATATTCTTGAAAAATGGAACCAACAATGGCTAACAACTCCAAATGGAAGTTTAACAAAAACATTATTTTTCCCTAGTGTATATGACAGAGGAAAATGTGAAACTCTTGTACCAAATTCTGTTTTGACACAATTTTTAAGTGGACATGGTAACTATGGTGAATACTTATCACGTTTTCACTTAACATCTAACCCCAAGTGCATGTGTGGTGAAGAATTTCAAACTGTGGTTCATCTCCTTTTCTGTTGTCCCATTTTCTGGAGAGAAAGACAAGAATTAATATTCAAGCTAGACTCTCTAGGAACTGAATTTTCTGCTCAGCTCACATCTTTGCTAATGAAGCCACAACAGTATAAGTACTCCATGATGTTTATAAACTCAGTGTTTAAACGTCTGAAATAGTTTAAATTAATATTCATCAGATTATAACATATTTTCTTCCTTCTAGTATTTAAAATATTTTTGTTAAAATTGTGTATTTTATGTATCAACTATAACCCTAATATACCACTGTGTAAAATAGGGTTCATAAATCTGGATTAAAAAAAATCCCTTACATCGTGGACATGGTAAGAGAGAGATCTCGAACCCTCCACAACAAAATTTCTGCCCATCCCAATCAGATGGTAAGATCTTTGGGTCGGTATGACCACGGAGCTCCTCGCAGGGGGAGGAGATATAGACTCCCGAAGAACGCCATGGACTATTAGCCTGAGTACTTCTCTCCATCTTTCCAAAAACCCCTGGTCCAGAAATGGGTCTGGAATCTCTACCCTCTGATCGTGCTGCCTGCTCTCTGACCTCCTTCAAGCGGGGAGACCAGGTGAAGGCAGCCTTGGGAATACATACCACAGGTGGCAGACTGAGCGACTTAAACCCAACAGATCAGAGAAACCTATGCCCTGACACAAACGCTTGAGACAAACTACATTCTTCTATTACCACCCAGATAAAGTCGCACCCCAGCGGCTAGGTGTTGTGGCGGAAGCATCTCCACTCAGGTAAACCTGAGTAACCTGGTTCTTCTGTTAGTCTGCTTCTGCTGGGAGTTGAAGTTGTGGGAGAGGTTTTGATAGAAAAAACGTGAAAGGATATGGATGTAGTCTGTTAATGTGGATATACGTAGGTCACGTCGGATAACTAGATTGGGGATGTACCAAGGGGAGTCTGTGGTAATACGGAGGAATCGGGATTGTAGAATTTCAAGGCGGTGTGAGACTTGGCTGCTACTCCCCATATTTCACTGACGTATGTGATGGCTGGGCGGAGTACTTGCTTATACAGGAGCAGTTTTGTAGTTTTAGGGATAGGGGTGTCTGAGGGAGCAGAGTCAGAGTTTGTCACTGAGTGAGCAAGGTGTTTGTACCACTGCGGGGACGTTTAACTGGAGTGGTCCTAGGAGGGGCTGCTGCAACTGAGGGGGAGGCTGCAGTTGCAAGGGGAGAGAATTTATTTGACGTAGGTGTATGCTCAGTGATGTCGTTGCATTGAGGTGGTTGGTGTCTCCTCTTTGTGGGGACCTGTTGCCATTCAGATGTTGTTGAATGTTCGTGCTTGGTGAGGTAGGTAGTGATTACCTCCATACGAGCACGGTGCAGAATCTGCCCTCGGAGCCCGCTGCAAGGAGATGAAGGATATGTTGCTCAGCAAACTGTGCATACTGCAACCGGGCTACCATCTCCAGTTGAAGAATGGTTATATGATCAAGATGCAGGGGAAACTTTGGATCAACTATAACGGCCCGATCCATGAAACAGCTACTGAGTGAGTGATTGTGATTTAGGGCGCTCAACAGCGTGGTCATCAGCGCCCCTGAAAAACAAAGCTTTCTAAAACAATCTAAAACTTGGATAAAATTGTCCTTAGCGATAAAATCTTGACTAAAATATACGTATAAGTAACCAAGTCAAGCATTAAAGTGATTAAAAGTTAAAATAGATATCTGGCTATATGATAAAATTAACGTTCGATCAAAATCTAAAACCCTTGGCCACCGCTTGCTGGCCGTCCGCCTGTATGTCTTTCAAGCTGGCCGGTAGCTGAAGAGACCAGCGAAGACGCTCCAGGCTAGGACAGACAAAAAGAATGTGGCGGACTGAGAGAGCATCGCCGCATAGCGGGTAGACTGGAGCAGGGCTCCTCTGTAAAAGATAACGATGGCTAAAGAGGCAGTGGCCAATGCGTAACCGAGCAAGAACGACTTTCTCCCGGCGAGGGGCACGGGAGGAAGTCACCCAGAGAGTCGGAAGCGCCGTTACCGTTCTAAGGTTATTTCTACGGAGAGCAGACCAATCGTCCCGCCAGCATGACAGTACTGCTCTCCGCATGACGAACCTAAAGTCTTCTAAGGTTAAGAAGGGTATCCTAACCCTGGGCTCTGTGACCGCCGCCTTAGCTGCCCAATCCACCAGTTCATTCCCACGCAAGCCCTCGTGTCCAGGAACCCATGCACACACCATGCTGACGCCTGAGGCGTGTAGAACGTAGAGGGCGTCCTGGATACGCTGTACAAGAGGATGGGGGTTGTACAGCTCACGAAGGCTCTGAAGGGCGCTGAGGGAATCACTGTGGACAAGGCAATCACGCAACCTTCTGCGGCGAACATGTAGAATTGCTCGGTATATGGCATAAACCTCGGCATTGTAGATGGAGGTGCCGCCATGGAGACAAACAGCTGCTGTTACCACCGTTAAGGTAGTATGACAGAGATTCCGTGTGAACATCTTCTTCTGAAGGGGAGGTTGTTGTGAAGTCCATGTTACAGGAGGGCATGATGTACGAAAGAGAGCACAAAACTGGCAGTAAATACCGTCCTATAACTTGGCCCAATACAATATCTTACTGTAGATGTGTATTCGTGCAGGCTGGCCCTTCCTGCACAAGGACACACCAATCACACTTCACACGATATATTAATTAATTAGGGAATCATAAAGTTTCACATAGATTCACTAAAAACACGGCACTGAGCCAACAAAGGTCATTTGCACAAAATAACACAAGTTTGCGAGAATAACTTAGGCAAATGCACAAATACGATGAAATATCATTCACCACGCACTATCACACTATCACTATACAAAACTGGCAATGCCATGCGATGCCAATTGATAATTCTGTAATAACATTTACAAACTAATCTATTGATAAGTTGTTTACTCGTTGCTATGTCCCATTTCTTGTTAAGAGCCGCGACACGTGGTTCATGATGGATTAGTAGATGGCAGAGGCATCAGTTGATCTTCCTCCATATCCTAACTTCGTCCTGTAGATGGCAGGGAAGGCATTAATTGCCTTATTGTGAGTAAACTTAAGAAAACTACACTTTTTTAACCAAATGAAACTCGTTACATATTTAGGTTACCAAAGAATTTTAATTATAAGGCTTATTCACATTTTATAGCAACAGTTTCATTTAATTTATATAATAATACTGTTTTTAATGTTGTGTATTTTTATTTAAAGTCTTCAGTGAGGTTAATAAGTACTAATAGACTTATTCCTAAAATAAACTTGTTTTAACAATAATGTTATCATGGATAAAAACAGTTTAAATGATAAATATTCACTTAAATAATGAGTCTTACTTGCGACTTCCCTTCACACAATTTCACGATTTCAGTTTCGAAAACTTGTCAGTAGTTAAAGACTGAATGGCAATTCTATCACAGACGATTCTATTATCACTTTTGTACTTGGATTTTCAAATTTGTTTATAGTTACCGGATATTAAACGCAACAGTTTTCCTTGTTTTGATCATCAATTTTTACTCTTAGGTCACTCAAAGTTTGGGTTTTCAGCGTGTTCCTTGTTTTGTAAGTTACGTACAGTCACTACGTAAACATTATCACTGTTGTCATGTGGTACCAGCTTAGCCAACTTGAGCTTCGAAAGTTTAACTTTCGCACAATGTTTACCATTTTAAAACGGAATTTGTTTCAGGTAATTTTATAACAACGAATGTCATCTCTGGTATTCTTATATTAAAAACAGCAATATATGTACAAAATATAATATAGTTGAGGCGTTGAGAACCATAAGGGCCCAAAGCACAGACACATAATTTTGAGAAAAAAAATAGATGCTTGTTAAAATCAAAATTTCCATTACGAAGTACACACTACTTTCGAACGTGGTATAAAGAGTAAATTATGAGACAACATTAGATAAAAACAAAATGATACTTTATGCTCTGGGCCCTTATGTAATTCAATATACCAGGGGGGGACCCAAAAGAAACCGGATTGTTGTCATAAAAACTTTATTCATGAACCTATTACTTCAGTCACCTTCAAAATACCCTCCATTACATGCGATGCACTTGTCAAGTCTCTTTTCTCACTGTTGGAAGCATGTTTGGAACTCTTCAAGTTTGCCATTGTCCAGTGCCCTCTGCGAAGCAGTTTTTGCCGCCTCCACATCGTCATAACGTTCCCCTTTTAGCGTTTTTTTCATTCGTGGAAATAGGAAAAAGTCGCATGGGGCTAGGTCCGGCGAATATGGAGCGTGGGGAACGACAGACCACCTCTGAGATGCCAAATTGTGGGTCACTCGTAAGGCCGTGTGTGCTGAAGCTTTGTCACCTGATCGCCAAAGTTCCGGGCGTTTCATCCTCACATCCTCTTGCAGACGCCTTAAAACATCCAAGTAAAAGTGCTGGTTAACAGTCTGGCCAGGGGGTACGAATTCCCGATGCACAATTCCACGAACATCAAAAAAGACAATGATCATCGTCTTCACATTTGACCTCATTTGACTTGCTTTTTTGGTCTGGGAGTGTTGGGAGTCCTCCACTGACTTGACGCTTGCTTGGTTTCTGGGTCATACCCATAACACCGACTCTCATCCCCTGTAATGACTTTGTTCAAGAAGTTTGGATCACGTGCAATCTCTGTTTTCAAGTTCTGACACACATTCATGCGGATGGTTTTGTGCTCCTTTGTGAGAAAGCGCGGAACAAATTTAGCAGCAACACGTCTCATGTGCAAATCCTTCCTCAAAATCCGCTGGCACGACCTCCAACTGTTTCCTGTCGCCGCTGAAATTTGGTCGATCGTTTGGCGACGATCCTCGTTGATCTTTTGGCGGACGTTTTCAATGTTCTCCTCATTTTGCGATGTTGAAGGGCGTCCAGAACGAGTTTGGTCTTCAACACACATCTCACCACGTTTAAAGCGCTCAAACTACTCGAAAACCTGTGTGCGGCTCATAGCGTCCTCCTGGAAAGCTTCCTGAAGCATTTGGTGTGTCTCCGTTGCAGTCCTTTTTAAGGAGGAAACAAAATTTCACACACACTCTTTGTTATTTTAAAGTTGTCATAACGACTTCGCAGAGATATCCCGCCAACATTCAGAGAAACACAATACCACACTTGCCCGTTCAACTCTACACTGACGCCGTCTGCACAGCTGTTTCATGAAGGTCTCTACTAAGACCATCTAGCGTGACAACCCTGCACTACATCTACGAGTGGCAGCGTCCACGAGGTCCACTTTCTTTTGGGTCCCCCCTGGTATATAAGAAAAGATTGGAGAAACACATTCTTATGAATGTTTCATTAAAATTAAAGAGGACCTAAAGCTGGTTGACCACAAGATTGGCAAATGTCAGGATCATACATACGTGCTAACATCTCAAGGTCGATGATGTTGTGCCTTAGGCCCTTGTAAGCGCCTTAAATTTATTGTAATGGGCCTATAAACTCAAGAGTTTGAACTTTTTATGTATTTATTTTAGGAATAACCATACATTTTTTTAACACATTGAAGTTGTCAAAGGTCGCTACAGTAGTGTTTTTCGCCACAAAGTCTCAGGCTTTGCTACGCGTAGTGGTATTTTCCTAACGTTGGCAACACTGGAAGTGGCATATTATGTTACCAAAGGTTTCAGGATAAGCACGTGCGAGACAAGGCCCGCTAACCTAATGTTGTTTCATTATGAATGAGCAATGAAACTGAAACAAGTTTATAATTAAAAACCTTATCCACTGGGATTTTTTAAAATCAGCACACATACCTTGCAACAATGCTTGTTTCAGTCTTAAAAGTCGTGTCACGCCATACTTGTCGTGTGTCCTTCATTCACCCAAGTCTCGTCAAAGTAGTATATTCTGCGACTTGTATCCCGGTACAGTCTGATTGTTCTTAAATAACGTCTTCGCCACACAGCAATATCGCCCCTGGAGTGGTAAGTTTTCCTGTTGTCTCAATTTCATGTCGCGAAGTTCCTACGCATCTAACACTCACACCTGTAAGTTCAGAGCACAGCTGTTCGACTTCTCTCACTGACAAAGACGGATTCTTCTCTGTGAGTGCCTTAAACAAGTGCACCACAGTTCTTTCTTCGCTGCTTTGTAAAAGTTTTCCCTTGCGATGCTTCAGCGAAAAAATAGTCCTTATTCGACTTAGAATAAGTTTTTCCATCAGTTCACTCGGTGTTGGAAGCAAACTTATGGGTCTGTAGCTCTAATTCTTCTTGGTTACTTTGTTTCCAAACATGTTTCTGACTTCACGTACAGATGGCAGTAAATTATGGTGCAGTGCATCTCTATGAAACTATGTACACTGGTGTGTTCTTAAGGAGATAAAGAATATCGTTTTCATACTGATGTACTATTTTTCCCAACAAGACAGGCAAATATGAAATCCCATGTTGTAACTCCTCTTTGTTGTTATTTCGGTAAAAAAAAAGGTTTGTTTACATTGCGTTTTCTGTTCATTTTTTACATTGGGACTTTCTAGTCAGTTTGTGATAGTGAAGTACACGAAACGATTTTGAGAACAGCGTTAACTTTTGTACATGAGCATTAAGACATGAGACTCCAGATTCACCATGTATTTTGTTTAGTGTTGAAGCAGAAACATGCACTGTTGGTCTGTTGACAATCCCGATGGCTTCGTCAGGTGGAACATCAGCGTCCATGGAGTTTAAGTGGTGATGTGTGAACCATAGCCTCATTTGTCCTTTTTATCATACAAGGAAGACTAACTTGCACAAGTGTCGAAGCCTTTTAAGAGACCATCTTCCACAGATTCCAGAAGACATTCTTCTGCAGACTAGAAGGAACCAGTGGTACCAAATGATCGCTGTTCAAACCATGGTGCGCAAGTTCTACAGCTGGTCTTAACTTTGTTTGTAAATCATTGGATAGGACGAAGAGGATCTGTTCCTTGGCCGGCCCGTTTACTGTATTTGACTCCTGAAGCCTATTTTCTGTGAGGAAAGTTGAAAGACACTGTCTAGAAGGCAGGGGCGGTTCCTCCATAAGGTTGCAGGTTTGCGCTACACCCACTGATTGTGAATGTACAACAGGTGCATTTTGCACATTAAAGCTGTACTTGTTTGCATTGTTTTATATACAAACATGTTTCAATTACGCTTATCGTCTGCAGCTGCCCATGACCGCAGAAGTTGAAATAAACAGTGATTAGCTGCAGGAGTCGCAAGTTTGCAGTGAAGAGTTAACCTAAGATTTCGCCGAAATGTAGGCTCTCTGAGGGGGTTGCGGGAAGGTGAAGAGATGGGAGGGGCCTCTTATACATAGCTTAAATGGAGGTTTATAAACCTAGCTCCTCCTACTCTTAGCAACGGCTATACCGTGACCTTCAGGCCTAGCTTCTGTGTGCTCTGCTTTTCGAACACAGGGAGAATTTAATTAAATGCATGGAGGTTATTTAGAAGAGAGCTCTGTTAAACAACAACGCCACACTTGTTCAGGCTTCTGGGTTTATGGCCACTTTGAAAGATTATAATTTTGTATTCTGGCTGTCTTTCTTCTACAAGATCATGCCCCATGTGGACATTTTGTACAATCAGCTGCAGAAACGAGACTGCAATGCAACGTTTGACATCGCCCAGCTAAACGCATTTAAAGGGGAAGTGCAAAAGGTAAGATATAGCGTGGATATCGAGGAACACGAATAAACTGCAATTAAGAGGAGAAGAATAGAAGATCATGATGTGAAAAGAAGAGAAGCTCTTGGAGTATGTGACATTCTTAGAGAAGCAAAGGACAGATTTAGCTTCACGGAGCATCTGGTAGCCTCAACTTTGTTTCATCAAGAAAATTTCTAAGACATTTCCAGAGGATTCCCTTAGAGAAGCAATAAGGTTCTGTCCTTTTATAATTTGAACAAAAATTCGTAGAGAACTGACTGTAATTTACAGTCGAGAGGAATTTCGTGCAATGTCCGGCGCTTTGTGCTTGATGGACTTCAAAAAGGAAAACAATTTATGTGCTACATTCAGTGAATATGTCAAACCCCTGCGAGTACTGTTAACTATGCCAATGTCTACCGCTGAAGCAGAATGCTGTTTCTCAACTTTAAAAAGAATAAAAACTTTCCTTAGGAACACAATGTCACATGACCGATTGTCAGCATTAGCAATGCTTTCAATTGAAAGAGATTTTGTTATGAAGATCAGCGACTTCAACGCAAAAGTTATCGATAGATTCGCCAGGTCTAAGGAGAGTAGAGCAGAGAATCTGTATAAATAGGTGAGTCATTACTACTCTGTATTATATTTTTCATTTGTGCACCACCAATAATTTAACTCACCAGCCGCCACTGCTAGAAGGACATACCAACTACACTAGATGATATGAAACAACATACTACTCCTGGCTGCTCTGAAATTTAAGCTGAAGTGCAAGATCGTGTGCAGACTGAAAGCTTGTATTGATGATCATTTGAAGGTCAATGTTGTTCGTACTTGTCAAAATCCATAGAAATGGTGTAATTTTCTTTTGTTTTTCTTTAGTTTGTGCTACGACAGTTTGTACAACTGCGGTGAGTGTGAACTTTCAAAATAAGATAGTTTTTGAGCTACTTGCACTAAAACCCTGAAATAAACACTATCAACTTTTATTTTGTTGAAGTAATTAGGCATTCTTCTGTTACAACAATTGCAACTTTGCTAAAAAGAATACGTTTTCTCAGTATTGTTCACACCTGGTTATAAGGCTTTCGAACTAGCATACGCGTCCATCCACAGAAGAGCCAGGTCATCACCTTCTCTCGAAGATGAATAGCGGATCATTCGTCTAGCTGGTGAGGATGTCCAATGGAAAACTTACGTTAAGTATCTTGGTGTTCTACTCGACGTCAAATTGACGTGGAGAGACCACATTACATATGTTGCTAATAAAGGGTATGCTCTACTCTTTCTATAACCGACGATCGGTCATGTCTCTGCCTACAAAACTGCTCCTGTATAAGCAAGTACTCCGGCCAGCCATCACATACGCCAGTAGCAGCCAAGTCTCACCTACACCGCCTTGAAATTCTACAATCCCGATACCTCCACATTGCCACAGACTCCCCTTGGTACATCCCCAATCTAGTTAACCGACGTGACCTACGTATCCCCACAATAACAGACTACATCCATATCCTGTCATGTTCCTTTTATCAAAATCTCTCCCACAACTTCAACTCTCTCATCCGCGGTCTAGGTGAGTACGACATCGATCCTGGAGAGCGCTACAAACGCCCGAGGCTGCTTCTATGCACATAAAATAACACATCAGATGGCTTATATATAACTCCAACCTCATCTTCTGCCGCATATTATCCTTCATTACGAAACCCTCCACTGTCAGTAGAGGGCCCATCCATTATCTGGCTTGAGGCCGAAGATCTAGCATTCAGATCTTCAATGTCCAGTCGTGTGTGTGTGTGCGTGTGTGTGTGTGTGTGTGTGCGTGCGTGTGTGTGTGTGTGTGTGTGTGTGTGTGTGTGTGTGTGTGTGTAGGTGGCAAGGTGGGTGCATTAAGCAGTTGATGATAATACTGTAACAGCTTCCTGGATTCACCGAAACGTTTCTGTCATACATATACATATTTTTATTTATTCCTTTTTATATTTGTTGCTTTCATATGCGTTTTCTGTTTATGGAAGACCTTACGATCATAATTTTCGCACTAAAATTTAATCTTATTGCATTCTGTTACCTTAATGTGAAACAAACATGCCGTAGTAGTTTCATTACTCGTACTCCTGGTTCCCGCCTGTGAGAACCAGGCAAGTTCATGCATGTTCAGTATCGCCTACCGCTGCAACGGAGGTAACACGCGAGAAACAATATGTGACTTTGAAATTCTGTTTTCGTCTCAACAAATCTTCAGTTGAGGCCTATACAATGTTACAGGAGGCCTATGGAGAGTCTGTTCTTCTCTACAGCACAGCTCGAAGGTGGTTTAAAATGTTTAAAGAGGGGAGACAATCAATTTCAAAGGAAGGTGAACCCAGTGCTCCAGTTACTGCTCTTACGGAAGAAAACATCAACATTGCTGCTGCCATTGTGAGAGAGGATCGACGAATTACCTTAAGATCACATTCTGAAATACTGAACATTTCATTGGGTGCCTCACACGTTGGTGACAGAAACATTACACATGAGACGTGTTTGTGCGCGATGGGTTCCAAGACTGTTGATTCCCAAACAAACGGACATTCGTATGCAGGTCTGCATGCAGTTAAAGTTGATGTTAGTGGAAGATCTGGAGTTTCTTGCAAATGTAATCACTGCTATGAAACTTGGCTATATGATTTTGATCCTGAGAGCAAACAGCAAAGCTCATAGTGGAAATCTCCTTCATCACCAACCTCCAAAAAAGCAAAAGTGGCGGCTTCTGCTGGGAAAGTTATGGTTATCTCATTCTTTGATATTCATGGAATGATTTATCAGCATGTTGTACCTGCACACACATCAGTAACTGGACAATACTACAGGGATGTCTTGAAAACATTGCAAGTCCATATCAGGCGCAAAAGACCACATTTCTGTGAAGCAGGCTGGATGCTGCACCACGATAATGCGTGGCTGCATACTGCCAATGTTGTTACTGAATATCTTGCAAAAATCAACGTGAAGTGCATCCCTCACCCTCCCTATATCCGGATTTAGCCCCATGTGACTTTTTTCTATTCCCTAACTTGAAGAAACGCCTTCGTGGGAGGTATTTTTCATCATCAGAAGCAGTGGTGAAGGCTGCGGAGGCGATTTTGAAGGATCTCTCAAAAATGGTTTCCAGCATGTCTTTGAAGACTGACAGAAACGCTGGGACAAGTGCATCGCATTCAGGGATGACTATTTTGAGAAGGACCATCAAAATTATGACGATGAGTAAAGGTACATTGTCAAATAAATTGTCATCGTTCTTTATTGAACAACCCTCGTATATCAGAATATATATCATGCCTTCCAAGTAACAGAAGGGAGTATTAGACTAGAACTACTAGAAGATAATATAATTAACAAAGAGTTAATAAGTGACCTAAAGTACTTTAATCTCAATTATTTACTCACTAGTTTTCTTACCTTTAGTTGCTTAATAATGCATTGATGTCCATCGCCTCGGTAGCCTGGTGGTAGTATGTCTGCCTCACGTTCAAGAGGTCCCGAGTTCGAATCTCGGTTAGGATGAGTTACCTGGATAAGGTTTTTTCTGGGGTTTTCCCTTATCCTGATAGTCGAATGTCGGGTAACTAAGCTCTATGGACCCCGGACTCATTTAAGCATCATTTCACCCATTCCATTCATCGTCCGATATGACAACTTTGGAGGACGTAAAAGAGCAAAGAGAAAAAAAGTCCATCAGCGTGAGGACATCCTATTGAACTGAATGCATTCTGACAAATAGTTCGAAAACTCCGATGAATATAAACACTGGTAACCTTTGAACCCTTCATATTTAACTTAAAAGTTGTAATAAGGTCGAAAACACATAAAATTGTCGAAAATAAGATAGCAATCAAGAAGTTTACGAAGTTGAAAATTGTAAATTTGTGGAAACTTATTGATAATTTTGAAACCATTTTCAAAAAATTATTAAGAAATAAAACATGTTCCAGAGTAAAGAGTTGCTTCTGTATCTGCGAGATAAGTATTATTTTATTCGATGTACGAGGGCCGTTCAGAAAGTAACCTCCGATCGGTCACAGTGCGGGTAGTGGGGGGAGTAGCGATGCCATCTGTGCATTCACGCACTCAGCAGGTCAGTCGGCATCAAGCCGTGGTCGAGTGAACGTCGTATCTGCGCTAGTTTAGTGTTTGTGGCCGTTTGAAATGTGTGCTGCAATAGAAAACCCCACCAAATGTGAAGTGCGTGCTGTTATAAGGTTTTTTACAGCCAAAGGATATTCTGCAGCAGCTATTCATCGTGAGCTTTGTGCCGTGTATGGACCAAGAGTTATGAGTGAAGGAGTGGTCCGTGAATGGGTACGTTTATTTAAAAGTGAACGAGAAAACGTTCATGATGAAGAGAGGAGTGGTAGACCATCATTGGTGACGGACGAACTCGTTCAGACAGTTGATGCAGAAGTTCGTGAAAACCGACGTTTCACAATGTCGGAGTTATCTACTGATTTTCCACAGATTTCTAAGACTCTCTTGTACGAGATAGTGACAGCAAGATTGGCTTACCGTAAGTTCTGTGTACGATGGGTGCCCAAAATTCTTACAGACCACCACAAAACTCAAAGAATGGCCTCTGCATTAGACTTTCTGTCACGTTATGCGGACGAAGGTGAACCATTGTTAAACAGAATCGTGACCGGGGACAAAACCTGGATTAAGTACAAGAACCCTGAGACAAAAGAACAATCAAAGATGTCCCAGCGGTTTGATGACGACGAAGAGCTCAAAGATGCGGTCACAGGCTGGCTCCAGGCACAAGCGGGTGATTTTTATGCAGAAGGAATTTCAAAGCTTGTGAACAGATACGATAAGTGCCTCAATCGTTATGGAGACTATGTAGAAAAGTAGTGCAAAGATGTAGTTGTAAAATGTATATATTAAAATATTTTTATTTAAGTTGGTGAATCTTTTGCAATCAACCGGAGGTTACTTTCTGAATGGCCCTCGTATATCTGGTGAGGTTATAGATCCTGTAGGCATTCCACAAACTCTTAGGTCTGAATCGTACTGGGCAGTGTGAATGGAGAGCTGGAGATGGCATCGAGACAGGATCTCCTGCGAGTTGTATGGAAAACTGTGTAATTTCTATGAGAATCTTATAGATTTAATAATAAGCGGCCACTCGTCTAAACGAACACAGTGTGTATAACACTCAGCTGTTCAGAACACTAATTGAATTCACTTGAGACACATCTCTTATGTGTGGTTTTCATCTCCTGTACAGTCTCAGGTTTCTGATGTCGCGGCTTCAAGCTCGAAAGTCGACTGCTGTAAATTTACGGTAAGTAAACGAACTTCAAGCCTGATAAAGAGGCATCTGGGCAAAAATAGTATTTCATGCCCAATATAGAATGGGACACCGATAACCACAACAGTTAAAGAGTGTCCAGAAATAAATTACGAGGGCTGTTCAATAAAGAATGGTCACTTTTATTTTTTTTTATTTATTTATTTATTTTTTTTTTTTTGATAACCTACCTTTACTCATCCTCATAATTTTGATGGTCCTTCTCAAAATAGTCTTCCCTGAATGTAATGTACCTGTCCCAGCGTTTCTGTCAGTCTTCAAAGACATGCTGGAAACCATTTTTGAGAGATCCTTCAAAATCGCCTCCGCAGCCTTCACCACTGCTTCTCATGATGCATAATGCCTCCCACGAAGGCGTTTCTTCAAGTTAGGGAATAGAAAAAAGTCACGTGGGGCTAAATCCGGATTATAGGGAGGGTGAGGGATGTACTTCACGTTGATTTTTGCAAGATATTCAGCAACAACATTGGCAATATGCGGCCGCGCATTATCGTGGTGCAGCATCCAGCCTGCTTCATGGAAATTTTGTCTTTTGCGCCTGATATAGACTTGCAATGTTTTCAGGACATCCCTGTAGTATTGTCCAGTTACTGATGTGTGTGCAGGTACAACATGCTGATAAACCATTCCATGAATATCAAAGAATGAGATGACCATAACTTCCCCAGCAGAAGCAACCACTTTTGCTTTTTGGGGGTTGGTGATGAAGGAGATTTCCACACTGAGCTTTACTGTTTGCTCTCAGGATCAAAATGATGTAGCCAAGTTTCATCAGCAGTGATTACGTTTGAAAGAAACTCCGGATCTTCCTCTAACATCAACTTTAACTGCATGTTATCTCCATTGCAGCGGTAGGCGATACTGAACGTCTGAACTTGCCTGGTTCTCACAGCCGGGAACCAGGAGTACCAACAATGAAACTTCTTCGGCATGTTCCTTTCACATTAAGCTAACACAATGAAATAATATTGAATTTTAGTGCGAATAATTATGGCCGTAAAAAATTATGATCATTCTTTACTGAACAGCCCTCCCAAAAATAAATACCTCATGAACTTGTATAGATAATATTGCAAAGCATGAGCAGTAGATGTACATTGGCGAAAAAATAGCAAATCGTCATTAAGTGAAAGGTCATCATATTTACTAAAATCATTAGACATGTCACAACAAGGGATGCCCAAACAGTATATTTGGTGTACCCAAGTCAGGCTACAGTACAGTTATGTATTCTGCAGGCAGTGAACTTTACAGGTTACTAATGGTATCCTGCGACACACTGTCCCAAGTATCCTGCAGTTATCTGAGTTTGGCAATTGTTATGGCCGACAATGGAAAAAGTTTCCTATCATGTACCATACATGTTCAATGGGAGAGAGATCAGCGGACCATGCTGACGGAGGCAGCTGTCGTACACCATAAAGAGCAAGTTGCATTGCAGCAAATGTATCCTGCTGAAAACAGCACATCGCCTTCCTGTTGAAGAAGAGGTGGTAACACAGGATTAATTACCTGGTAAATGTAGCTGGCACTGGGTTCACGTCACTGCACAAACACCAAAGACGAGTGTGAGTTGTAAGTGATGACACCCCACATCATAACTTGAGTCCTCGTATCGTGGATGAATGTATCCTGGATAAATTCTCTCGCCGGCTCTAGGTAGTGCGCGTACACGATCATCTCTAGTGTACAGACAAAACAGCATTCCATTGACCAACTGTTCGTTTCCCGATACCAGAGGAGACGTAGGTGACAGTGTTGTGGTGTGCGAAGTACATGTCATTTGAATCCTGCTACAATTTCCAATAGTCCGTTGTGACACACCAGGGGCTACTTGTGTCCAGATCGCTTCCTTGATTGCTGTTTGGATACCCAATGAAGCCAGTACGAAGCGTCAATCCAGAGGTGCGTTTGTACAACGTGGTAGCTCAGTACTTGGCCTACTAGAGTCAGAATGTTACAAATCATCGATGCATTGTACCCAAAAATTGCAACACTTTGTTGATAGCCCCATCCAGCTTCATGCAGGCCAACAATTCGATCCCGTGTTCAAGTAGCTGTAGTGTGCTCAACAAGCACGCTCGTTTCGTTGTGACATGGCTTCACCTTGGACTGTCTTTTGACACAGCCATTCAACTGTGATGGTACGACAGCGACGGTCTGCAAAGTGGACAAAGAGATCAGAGAGACACTCCTGAACAGTGTCAACCTTTCTGCTGACCGTGATACTTCAATAACTAATTTTATAACCCCTTAATATCCACATAGTATAAAGTCTGTCTAGTCAACGGGTGTGCAGTTCGGACTCAAATGAACCTGACACTCCCACCTGCTAATGACCGTCATAAATCTATCTCCAAATTTTAAAAATGGAACACTGTCGTTGAGGACCAATAGCCACCCTGATTTTCTGGAAGTGACAGTCGTATGTTTACTCCACGTGGAGTCTGAGTTGCCAAAGCTCCAACTTCCAGTTGATGATTCATTACGTGCAGAAATTCGTTGTGTGTCACGATGTGCAGACCGTAGGAGGGAAATGCAGTGGTAAATGCAAATGAAGTAGTAGATAACTTTCAGTCAAGTGAAAATAATCAAAGTGATGACAATAGTGTGAATAACTGGGCCGAGTTATGTTACTGCGAAAGCCTCAAAAAAAGTTATAACGGGAACTGTTTCTAAGCAAATTCAAGCGTTTGTTTTGAAGACATATAAATATTTTCTGACAAACAATTTTGGTAAGGGGTCATGCAATGAACCTGATGATAAATTCTGGGTATTCACAGAAATACAATAAGAAATATTATGACGAAAGGATTACCAAAGACGCCGATCAAGTGTGAAAACAAAAGGAAACGTTTCTCTAAAGTAGATAATTTCACATGCGATTTAATTCGCCAAGAAATTTATAGATTCTATGCAAAAGTGAGAGCGCCAACCTTAGACGAATTGGTTTCACATTTACAAGAAATTAGTGATTTTCCTTATGGGCGCTTCACTTTGCGCGGTCTCCTAAAGGAGCTGGGTTTCAAATACCACACTTTGAATAAGTTAAGGGTTATTATGGAATCCAGTAGAATTGTAGCTTGGCGATATATATCGTCAAAACTAAGGACGTTTTGCAGTAATGGACATAAGATAATTTATTTAGACGAAACATTGTACGATACCCATGACTAATTGAGAAAGGTGGCAACCTTGCAGAAAGGACTGGGAGAAGGAGGGCCGGGGTTGTAGAACGATTATAAGGATTCATCGAAGGAGTTGGTCGACGTGCACACGAGTTAACTAAACAAACTCTACCCATGTTTCAAAGAACACTGTCCTGAAAGGTGTTGCAGTTTTTCCGCCAATGTACAAGGGCTTTTCATTAAAAAATGATCATAATTTTTTTACGGCCATAATTTTTCGCACTAAAATTCAACCTTATTACATTCTGTTACCTTAATGTGAAACAAACTCGCCATAATAGTTTCATTGTTGGTACTCCTGGTTCCCGCCTGTGAGAACTAGGCAAGTTCATGCATGTTCAGTATCGCCTACCACTGCAATGGAGGTAACACGCGAGAAACAATATGCAGCTTTGAAATTCGGTTTTCGTCTGAAAAAATCTTCAGTTGAGGCATATACAATGTTACAGAAGGCCTATGGAGAGTCTGCTCTGCCCTACAGCACAGCTCGAAGGAGGTTTAAAATTTTTAAAGAGTGAAGACACTCAATTTCAAAGGAAGGTGAACCCGGTGCTCCAGTTACTGCTCTTGCGGAAGAGAACATCAACACTGCTGCTGCCATTGTGAGAGAAGATCAACGAATGTCCTTAAGATCACTTTCTGAAATACTGAACATTTCATTGGGTTCCACCCACACGTTGGTGACAGAAACATTACACATGAGACGAGTTTGTGCGCGATGGGTTCCAAGACAGTTGATTCCCGAACAAAACGAAATTCGGGTGCAGTTACAGTTAATGTTAGAGGAAGATCCGGTGTTTCTTTCAAACGTAATCACTGCTGATGAAACTTGGCTACATCATTTTGATCCTGAGAGCAAACAGCAAAGCTCAGCGTGGAAATCTCCTTCATCACCAACCCCCAGAAAAAGCAAAAGTGGTTGCTTCTGCTGGGAAAGTTATGGTCATCTCATTCTTTGATATTCATGGAACGGTTTATCAGAATGTTGTACCTGCACACACATCAGTAACTGGACAATACTACAGGGATATCCTGGAAACATTGCAAGTCCATGTCAGGCGCAAAAGACCACATTTCCGGGAAGCAGGCTGGATGCTGCACCACGATAAAGCGCGGCCGAATGTTGCCAATGTTGTTGCTGAATATCTTGCAAAAATCAACGTGAAGTGCATTCCTCACCCTCCCTATAGTCCAGATTTAGCGCTGGGACAATTGCATCGCATTCAGGGAAGACTATTTTGAGAAGGGCCATCAAAACTATGAGGATGAATAATGGTACGTTGTCAAAAAAATTGTAATCATTCTTTATTGATCAGGACTCGAATAAAGCCCGGACCTTAAAATACTTACAGCATAGTAAGTCGTCATTAAGGTAGTTGTCTCATGTGTTTATGAGAACTCCTAGTGGTTTACTATAAAGCCCGGGTCTTAAAGTACTTACAGCATAGTAAGTCGTCATTAGGGTAGTTGACTCATGTGTTTATGAGAACTCCTAGTGGTTTACTATAAAGCCCGGGTCTTAAAGTACTTACAGCATAGTAAGTCGTCATTAAGGTAGTTGTCTCATGTGTTTATGAGAACTCCTAGTGGTTTACTATAAAGCCCGGTCCTTAAAGTACTTACATCATAGTAAGTCGTCATTAAGGTAGTTGTCTCA
The DNA here is from genome assembly GCA_030765055.1 of Mantis religiosa. Lineage (NCBI taxonomy): Eukaryota > Metazoa > Arthropoda > Insecta > Mantodea > Mantidae > Mantis > Mantis religiosa. Next base: position 6,448,720 of record JAUKNK010000031.1, on the reverse strand, counting down.
TGTGTTTATGAGAACTCCTAGTGGTTTACTATAAAGCCCGGGTCTTAAAGTACTTACAGCATAGTAAGTCGTCATTAGGGTAGTTGACTCATGTGTTTATGAGAACTCCTAGTGGTTTACTATAAAGCCCGGACCTTAAAGTACTTACATCATAGTAAGTCGTCATTAAGGTAGTTGTCTCATGTGTTTATGAGAACTCCTAGTGGTTAACTATAAAGCCCGGGCCTTAAAGTACTTACATCATAGTAAGTCGCCATTAAGGTAGTTGTCTCATATGTTTATGAGAACTCCTAGTGGTTAACTATAAAGCCCGGGCCTTAAAGTACTTACATCATAGTAAGTCGTCATTAAGGTAGTTGTCTCATGTGTTTATGAGAACTCCTAGTGGTTTACTATAAAGCCCGGGCCTTAAAGTACTTACAGCATAGTAAGTCGCCATTAAGGTAGTTGTCTCATATGTTTATGAGAACTCCTAGTAGTTTACTATAAAGCCCAGGCCTTAAAGTACTTACATCATAGTAAGTCGTCATTAAGGTAGTTGTCTCATGTGTTTATGAGAACTCCTAGTGGTTTACTATAAAGCCCGGGCCTTAAAGTACTTACAGCATAGTAAGTCGCCATTAAGGTAGTTGTCTCATATGTTTATGAGAACTCCTAGTGGTTTACTATAAAGCCCGGGCCTTAAAGTACTTACAGCATAGTAAGTCGCCATTAAGGTAGTTGTCTCATGTGTTTATGAGAACTCCTAGTGGTTAACTATAAAGCCCGGGCCTTAAAGTACTTACAGCATAGTAAGTCGTCATTAAGGTAGTTGTGTCATGTGTTTATGAGAACTCCTGGTGGTTAACTATAAAGCCCGGGCCTTAAAGTACTTACAGTATAGTAAGTCGTCATTAAGGTAGTTGTGTCATGTGTTTATGAGAACTCCTAGTGGTTAACTATAAAGCCCGGGCATTAAAGTACTTACAGCATAGTAAGTCGCCATTAAGGTAGTTGTCTCATGTGTTTATGAGAACTCCTAGTGGTTAACTATAAAGCCCGGGCATTAAAGTACTTACAGCATAGTAAGTCGTCATTAAGGTAGTTGTCTCATGTGTTTATGAGAACTCCTAGTGGTTAACTATAAAGCCCGGGCATTAAAGTACTTACAGCATAGTAAGTCGCCATTAAGGTAGTTGTCTCTTGTGTTTATGAGAACTCCTAGAGGTTAACTATAAAGCCCGGGCATTTAAGTACTTACAGCATAGTAAGTCACCATTAAGGTAGTTGTCTCATTTGTTTATGAGAACTCCTAGTGGTTTACTATAAAGCCCGGACCTTAAAGTACTTACAGCACAGTAAGTCGTCATTAAGGTAGTTGTCTCATGTGTTTATGAGAACTCCTAGTGGTTTACTATACAGCTCGGGCCTTAAAGTACTTACAGCATAGTAAGTCGTCATTAAGGTAGTTGTCTCATGTGTATATGAGAACTCCTAGTGGTTAACTATAAAGCCCGGGCATTAAAGTACTTACAGCATAGTAAGTCGTCATTAAGGTAGTTCTCTCATGTGTTTATGAGAACTCCTAATGGTAAACTATAAAGCCCGGGCCTTAAAGTACTTACAGCATAGTAAGTCGTCATTAAGGTAGTTGTCTCATGTGTTTATGAGAACTCCTAGTGGTTAACTATAAAGCCCGGGTCTTAAAGTACTTACAGCATAGTAAGTCGTCATTAAGGTAGTTGTCTCATGTGTTTATGAGAACTCCTAGTGGTTAACTATAAAGCCCGGGTCTTAAAGTACTTACAGCATAGTAAGTCGTCATTAAGGTAGTTGTCTCATATGTTTATGAGAACTCCTAGTGGTTAACTATAAAGCCCGGGTCTTAAAGTACTTACAGCATAGTAAGTCGTCATTAAGGTAGTTGTCTCATGTGTTTATGAGAACTCCTAGTGGTTTACTATAAAGCCCGGGCATTAAAGTACTTACAGCATAGTAAGTCGTCATTAAGGTAGTTGTCTCATGTGTTTATGAGAACTCCTAATGGTTAACTATAAAGTCGGGGCCTTAATGTACTTACAGCATAGTAAGTCGTCATTAAGGTAGTTGTCTCATGTGTTTATGAGAACTCCTAGTGGTTTACTATAAAGCCCGGGCCTTAAAGTACTTACAGCACAGTAAGTCGTCATTAAGGTAGTTGTCTCATGTGTTTATGAGAACTCCTAGTGGTTTACTATAAAGCCCGGGCCTTAAAGTACTTACAGCATAGTAATTCGTCATTAAGGTAGTTGTGTCATGTGTTTATGAGAACTCCTAATGGTTAACTATAAAGCCCGGACCTTAAAGTACTTACAGCATAGTAAGTCGTCATTAAGGTAGTTGTCTCATGTGTTTATGAGAACTCCTAGTGGTTTACTATAAAGCTCGGGCCTTAAAGTACTTACAGCATAGTAAGTCGTCATTAAGGTAGTTGTCTCATGTGTATATGAGAACTCCTAGTGGTTAACTATAAAGCCCGGGCATTAAAGTACTTACAGCATAGTAAGTCGTCATTAAGGTAGTTCTCTCATGTGTTTAAGAGAACTCCTAATGGTTAACTATAAAGCCCGGGCCTTAAAGTACTTACAGCATAGTAAGTCGTCATTAAGGTAGTTGTCTCATGTGTTTATGAGAGCTCCTAGTGGTTAACTATAAAGCCCGGGTCTTAAAGTACTTACAGCATAGTAAGTCGTCATTAAGGTAGTGGTCTCATGTGTTTATGAGAACTCCTAGTGGTTTACTATAAAGCCCGGGCCTTAAAGTACTTACAGCATAGTAAGTCGCCATTAAGGTAGTTGTCTCATATGTTTATGAGAACTCCTAGTAGTTTACTATAAAGCCCAGGCCTTAAAGTACTTACATCATAGTAAGTCGTCATTAAGGTAGTTGTCTCATGTGTTTATGAGAACTCCTAGTGGTTTACTATAAAGCCCGGGCCTTAAAGTACTTACAGCATAGTAAGTCGCCATTAAGGTAGTTGTCTCATATGTTTATGAGAACTCCTAGTGGTTTACTATAAAGCCCGGGCCTTAAAGTACTTACAGCATAGTAAGTCGCCATTAAGGTAGTTGTCTCATGTGTTTATGAGAACTCCTAGTGGTTAACTATAAAGCCCGGGCCTTAAAGTACTTACAGCATAGTAAGTCGTCATTAAGGTAGTTGTGTCATGTGTTTATGAGAACTCCTGGTGGTTAACTATAAAGCCCGGGCCTTAAAGTACTTACAGTATAGTAAGTCGTCATTAAGGTAGTTGTGTCATGTGTTTATGAGAACTCCTAGTGGTTAACTATAAAGCCCGGGCATTAAAGTACTTACAGCATAGTAAGTCGCCATTAAGGTAGTTGTCTCATGTGTTTATGAGAACTCCTAGTGGTTAACTATAAAGCCCGGGCATTAAAGTACTTACAGCATAGTAAGTCGTCATTAAGGTAGTTGTCTCATGTGTTTATGAGAACTCCTAGTGGTTAACTATAAAGCCCGGGCATTAAAGTACTTACAGCATAGTAAGTCGCCATTAAGGTAGTTGTCTCTTGTGTTTATGAGAACTCCTAGAGGTTAACTATAAAGCCCGGGCATTTAAGTACTTACAGCATAGTAAGTCACCATTAAGGTAGTTGTCTCATTTGTTTATGAGAACTCCTAGTGGTTTACTATAAAGCCCGGACCTTAAAGTACTTACAGCACAGTAAGTCGTCATTAAGGTAGTTGTCTCATGTGTTTATGAGAACTCCTAGTGGTTTACTATACAGCTCGGGCCTTAAAGTACTTACAGCATAGTAAGTCGTCATTAAGGTAGTTGTCTCATGTGTATATGAGAACTCCTAGTGGTTAACTATAAAGCCCGGGCATTAAAGTACTTACAGCATAGTAAGTCGTCATTAAGGTAGTTGTCTCATGTGTTTATGAGAACTCCTAATGGTAAACTATAAAGCCCGGGCCTTAAAGTACTTACAGCATAGTAAGTCGTCATTAAGGTAGTTGTCTCATGTGTTTATGAGAACTCCTAGTGGTTAACTATAAAGCCCGGGTCTTAAAGTACTTACAGCATAGTAAGTCGTCATTAAGGTAGTTGTCTCATGTGTTTATGAGAACTCCTAGTGGTTAACTATAAAGCCCGGGTCTTAAAGTACTTACAGCATAGTAAGTCGTCATTAAGGTAGTTGTCTCATATGTTTATGAGAACTCCTAGTGGTTAACTATAAAGCCCGGGTCTTAAAGTACTTACAGCATAGTAAGTCGTCATTAAGGTAGTTGTCTCATGTGTTTATGAGAACTCCTAGTGGTTTACTATAAAGCCCGGGCATTAAAGTACTTACAGCATAGTAAGTCGTCATTAAGGTAGTTGTCTCATGTGTTTATGAGAACTCCTAATGGTTAACTATAAAGTCGGGGCCTTAATGTACTTACAGCATAGTAAGTCGTCATTAAGGTAGTTGTCTCATGTGTTTATGAGAACTCCTAGTGGTTTACTATAAAGCCCGGGCCTTAAAGTACTTACAGCACAGTAAGTCGTCATTAAGGTAGTTGTCTCATGTGTTTATGAGAACTCCTAGTGGTTTACTATAAAGCCCGGGCCTTAAAGTACTTACAGCATAGTAATTCGTCATTAAGGTAGTTGTGTCATGTGTTTATGAGAACTCCTAATGGTTAACTATAAAGCCCGGACCTTAAAGTACTTACAGCATAGTAAGTCGTCATTAAGGTAGTTGTCTCATGTGTTTATGAGAACTCCTAGTGGTTTACTATAAAGCTCGGGCCTTAAAGTACTTACAGCATAGTAAGTCGTCATTAAGGTAGTTGTCTCATGTGTATATGAGAACTCCTAGTGGTTAACTATAAAGCCCGGGCATTAAAGTACTTACAGCATAGTAAGTCGTCATTAAGGTAGTTCTCTCATGTGTTTAAGAGAACTCCTAATGGTTAACTATAAAGCCCGGGCCTTAAAGTACTTACAGCATAGTAAGTCGTCATTAAGGTAGTTGTCTCATGTGTTTATGAGAGCTCCTAGTGGTTAACTATAAAGCCCGGGTCTTAAAGTACTTACAGCATAGTAAGTCGTCATTAAGGTAGTTGTCTCATGTGTTTATGAGAACTCCTAGTGGTTTACTATAAAGCCCGGGCCTTAAAGTACTTACAGCATAGTAAGTCGCCATTAAGGTAGTTGTCTCATATGTTTATGAGAACTCCTAGTAGTTTACTATAAAGCCCAGGCCTTAAAGTACTTACATCATAGTAAGTCGTCATTAAGGTAGTTGTCTCATGTGTTTATGAGAACTCCTAGTGGTTTACTATAAAGCCCGGGCCTTAAAGTACTTACAGCATAGTAAGTCGCCATTAAGGTAGTTGTCTCATATGTTTATGAGAACTCCTAGTGGTTTACTATAAAGCCCGGGCCTTAAAGTACTTACAGCATAGTAAGTCGCCATTAAGGTAGTTGTCTCATGTGTTTATGAGAACTCCTAGTGGTTAACTATAAAGCCCGGGCCTTAAAGTACTTACAGCATAGTAAGTCGTCATTAAGGTAGTTGTGTCATGTGTTTATGAGAACTCCTGGTGGTTAACTATAAAGCCCGGGCCTTAAAGTACTTACAGTATAGTAAGTCGTCATTAAGGTAGTTGTGTCATGTGTTTATGAGAACTCCTAGTGGTTAACTATAAAGCCCGGGCATTAAAGTACTTACAGCATAGTAAGTCGCCATTAAGGTAGTTGTCTCATGTGTTTATGAGAACTCCTAGTGGTTAACTATAAAGCCCGGGCATTAAAGTACTTACAGCATAGTAAGTCGTCATTAAGGTAGTTGTCTCATGTGTTTATGAGAACTCCTAGTGGTTAACTATAAAGCCCGGGCATTAAAGTACTTACAGCATAGTAAGTCGCCATTAAGGTAGTTGTCTCTTGTGTTTATGAGAACTCCTAGAGGTTAACTATAAAGCCCGGGCATTTAAGTACTTACAGCATAGTAAGTCACCATTAAGGTAGTTGTCTCATTTGTTTATGAGAACTCCTAGTGGTTTACTATAAAGCCCGGACCTTAAAGTACTTACAGCACAGTAAGTCGTCATTAAGGTAGTTGTCTCATGTGTTTATGAGAACTCCTAGTGGTTTACTATACAGCTCGGGCCTTAAAGTACTTACAGCATAGTAAGTCGTCATTAAGGTAGTTGTCTCATGTGTATATGAGAACTCCTAGTGGTTAACTATAAAGCCCGGGCATTAAAGTACTTACAGCATAGTAAGTCGTCATTAAGGTAGTTCTGTCATGTGTTTATGAGAACTCCTAATGGTAAACTATAAAGCCCGGGCCTTAAAGTACTTACAGCATAGTAAGTCGTCATTAAGGTAGTTGTCTCATGTGTTTATGAGAACTCCTAGTGGTTAACTATAAAGCCCGGGTCTTAAAGTACTTACAGCATAGTAAGTCGTCATTAAGGTAGTTGTCTCATGTGTTTATGAGAACTCCTAGTGGTTAACTATAAAGCCCGGGTCTTAAAGTACTTACAGCATAGTAAGTCGTCATTAAGGTAGTTGTCTCATATGTTTATGAGAACTCCTAGTGGTTTACCGGAAAAAACACGAGTCAGTTGGAGAATTTAATGTCATATCGACACGTTGGCCATAGTAACTCAATGGTTAGAGCGGCTGGACGGAAACCAGAAGATCAGTGGTTCAAATTCCGGCTATGGCATTGAATTTTTCAGTCTGACTCTATCTTTCCGTACTTTAGCCTACATACGGCCAGTGTGAAAAAACAATTAATTTCTAACAAAAAGTATAATCAGTGCCAAACAGCGCTGTCTCTCAACTGAACAAAACTAATAATTTCTTCTGAGATGCAGAGAGACCTGCTTGTAGTTTGATAGGTGCTGCCACATAATTGTGGTGGGGAAAAATGAGCTATCGGAAACGGAAATTTGTCCAACAAATTTGGAATGCATTTTCCCTGGTAGCATCTTTCCATTTCAGAGATTCCCTGGTGAAACGCTCGCCATGTTCGTCGCCGTCAGTGCCAAGATTCTTAGGAAAGAAGTCAAAATGGGGGTCCACCATGTGTATTTTCAAGGAGATATTACATCCCATGACCATGTATTTCTCAATCAGCTCATGTGGTTTCCTAGAGAATTTATGATAGTGTTTTCGAAAGAGAACAATGCAGCTCATTACTGCATATTTGAATGGTTTTTAAACTGCAAATCTTTCATAACCTGAAGGTCAACAAACTTTCCCTGTTTTAGTTCCTCACTGATTTTTGAAAACTTAGATTTCAGTAACAAAAATACACTGTGACCACGATACATTGCTTTCTCAAAGTTCTTAAACAAACCTAGTTTGATGTGTAATGGAGGAAATAATATTTTGTCAGCACTTACAAATGATTGATGAATAACATTTGTCTGTCTCTAATGATTGCTTTTGTCTGTACTGTCCCAAATGCACAAGAAACAGCAAAATGTTATATGATATCAAGTTGTAATCCAAGTAAGATAGCCATCATCTTAAAACTTGCACATGTTTGCCATGAGTAGTCATCATATTGGATATTTGATAGCAAGAGTTGTATGTTCACGTAGGTAACTCTCCTTCATGCCAACTGTATGGACTATAGGAATGGATGGAAATTTGTTTCCATTATGTAGCGAGGGTCGTAGAATAAATAAGCGAACTAATTTAATTGTATTTAAATAAACCGCCATGGAGCGCCATGGCTGCTAGTGGTGGAAAGGTGAATCCTTCCTCTAGCAGTGCTGTGAGTGCCAGTCAAGCAGAGTCAATCAGTTGGGGGTTAGAGCCCGATATGTGAGGTCGTGTTTACTGTACCCACCATGGAACTGAAATTGCAGCAACGTGTATCAATAAAGTTTTGTGTTCTGTTAGACAAAACTTCTACAGAAACCTTTGAAATGGTGCAGCAAGCATACAAGGACCAAGCTTTAGACAAAACACAAGTCTTTGAGTGGTATAAACGTTCCAAAGGGGTTCATGAAGACGTTCAAGATTCTCCGCGCCCTGGAAGACCCGTAACAGCAAAAACGGAACTCAACATTAACACAATTGAAGTAATTGTGCGAGAAGTTCGTCACATAACAATTTCGAAAGTTGCAGACATAATGCATTTGTCTGTTGGAACTGTAGACGACATAATTCGCAATGATCTTGGCTATCGAAAAGTTGTAGCGAAATGGGTACCGCACGTGCTGAAGGCTCACCGCGTCATGACGTGTCAAGAATGGCTCGGAAGGTTACGACGGGAGCCAGACTTTCTGTACAGGGTCATCACTTGTGACGAGAGTTGGTTCCACCATTACGACCCGTTAACAAAACAGGAGAGTTCGCAGTGGAAACATTCATCGAGCCCTAGGCCTAAGAAAGCAAAAGTTCAGAAAAGTGCAGCAAAGGTCATGTATCTCATATTCTTTGACAAACAGAGCATTCTGTATGATCATGTTGTAACTAATCAACGCACAGTAACTGCTGCTTACTATTGTGACGTACTGAAGGGACCACTGAAGAAAAAAGTCGCCGAAAAGTGACCAGATCTCGCAAGGAGAGGATGGATTTTGTATCAGGATAATGCCCCTGCTCATCGAGCTCGTGTAACTCAAGATGTCCTCGCAGAAATGGACATTGAGATCATGCCTCATCCACCTTATTCTCCGGATCTCTCACCATGCGATTTTCACCTCTTCCCTAAAGTGAAATACGAGCTTCGTGGTCACCATTTTCAAAGTGATAAGGAGTTGAACATTGTTGTCATGGGTATCCTGAACAAACTGTCCAAAAATGGGTTAAGTGAGTGTTTCAAACAATGGGTAAGTCGTTGGAATAATTGTATTTCATCAGAGAGAGAATACTTCGAAAGTGTGTAGCTAAATGTTAGTGAAGTAAAGCCATTATGTGTTAATTAAAAAATTATTTCGGTTATTTATTGCACAGGAGGGAGGCAATGGCTATATCTCCTATGATGAAAGGATGACGTGATGGAAGACCGTCCCACTGCTGGAGCTGTCTAAAGTGGGCGATGAGTCCACGCAGAGCTCGAGAGCGGCTCTGTACGGCTCTGACCTGGAAACACATCTGGAAAATGAAAATAAAACAGGATGAAGGGAAACTGTGGAACGGAGTAACTCTAGCATTTGTCAAGGTGAGACGTGGCGAAGCAGTAAGGACAAATGAAACAGATATCTTATATGATAACGTTTAATAACATCCGACGTATTATTACAGTCAAGGATAAGTTAACATTTCTACAACAACCGGAGATATAGTGTCAATTACATATATATTCTATAAGCTATCTAGTGTAACAACAACAGTCTTTCAATGTAAACTGACTATATACAACACTCGATCAAGAAAATAACTTTCAATATGACAGACAACGGAGAGAGAGTTATCTTGCGAGCTTCTACAATCACCATGAACTGTAATGGGACATCTTTAATATTTCAGTAAAATTTCAAATTTATTACTCTAGCTCAGAAATTTATACAATAATTTGCTTAGAGTAATTATTTAAACAAAATGGGATAACAACTCCTATACATTAAAATTCGAAAGCTTTCACGGCCGGTGTCAGTTTAACATAAAATATTAACCAGGCTTGTGGGCCGAGGTCTACTGCGCTTCTTCATCTTCCCAGACGTTTCGTCTGCGGCTGCGGCAGACATCTTCAGTGGCAGCGCGATCGAAGTGTCCTGGCGGATGTCTCAACAGCGACTGTGCTTTTTGGGCCATGAGCCATGAGCGAGAACAAGTGGTCTGGGTGCTCCCGGACGGTGAACAGAGCGTCACGCTACCTATCCGCTGAGCGAATTTACCGATGCGGTCTTATAGAATTTAGTATTTTCAATAAGCTTTAATGTAAAGTGATGGACCTGATTCGACCTCTGCTAGTGCTCCTGGCGGCCGGATGAGCATCCAAGAAGGAGGCCAGTGCTCGATGCCGCCATGCTAGGTGCGGCCTGTTTGCAGGGTCCGTCCAGTATGGCGGGACCAGGAGCCAAAAGTCGGGTAGTTGGGGAACATTGGGTTCGGGTCGTGTTTTGGTCACACATGGGGGGACTCGACTGGCGGGGGTCAGCTGACAAGTCAAATCCAGCCCTAGTATGGCCGGGACAGACAAAATATAGCAGTGAAGGGATGAGTGGCTGGTCATGTCATGTGTAGTGTTCAACGCACGCTTTTACTACATACGGCACCGCAGGTGGTGACACTGATACATGAGATGAAGCTGGAGCACCGGTGGAATGAGATGGCGGGGGAAACCGGAGGTCCCGGAGAAAACCCGTCCCAGCGCCGTGTTGTCCACATCCAATCTCACATTGCGGTCGCCTGGGATCGAACCCGGGCCGCCTTGGTAAGAGCCAAGCGGTCTAACCACTGAGCCACGGCGCGGCCATGAGTGGCTGGGCTCACCACCCAAGGGCGTCCTTGGGGAGGTGGTAGCTCTTTGTCCTTCCTGGTGCACGGTGGTCATATTGAACTAGTGTGTTAGCTAGGTGGTTAGGATGAGGTGTGATTCTGGCATACAATGTGCGCGAACGTTCACGCACAACGTCCTCAACGTAAGGTATGCCAGAATGGGTGTATAGGATGTGTGATGGAAACGTACGTTCGGTATCGTAGATCATCCGTTTGCAGTCTGCGGATGGTGGTACGAGCCACCGAACCCCAGACCTCGCATCCATATAGGATCAGTGGCGGGATGATCGTACGATACACCCGTATTTTCAGGCGACTGGGCATGGTTGATCGGAATATTGGGTACTACTGCCTGAGCGCTGCATGGCCGAGGCTGATTTTTTTACGGACATATGGGGTGAAGGTGACGTCGTGGTCCAGTCGGGCACCCAGGTATTTGGCAGATCGGACCCAAGGGATCCTTCTCCGCCTCAAACACAGGTCTCCTTCCGGGCGCCAGCGGAGGACCTTCCCCAGCAGAAGGGCAGAGCTCCTCTGTGGGCTAACAGCCATCCTTCACCTTTCACTCCACGAGCCGATGGCCCGCAGTGATCGCTGCAGCGGAGGGAGGCAGTAGCGGACGCTTTTCTTCTATGACAAGATGAGGACATCGTCAGCATATTGGCACAGAACAGTGCGAGGTTCTGTTGGGAAGTCAGAAATGTAGGCAGCAAAGAGTAACGACGACAGTACACTGCCTTCCGGGACTCCCACCGCTATGGGTCTGACGGAGGAGAGTTTACCTTTGACCCGCACACGGAAGGTTCGATCCCGGAGGAAACTCTCTTTGGGTCGCAGTATATGTACCGGGAGCTGATCGGAGAGCTGCCTGTGATTAGATCCGGTTGGTGGTGGGCTGGATCTGAGAGTGGGCGGTGCTTCATCATGCTGATGTATGATTGGAGCGGGTGGAATCCTTGGTTTTAGCTTTTGTTAACGTTTTGTTAACATTTACTTTAATAACACGGCTTCAAATTCACACTATCATTCTCGTCTATACCGTGAAGTCATTGAAATATACAAACATGAAAATAACATGAATCGTAAAGAAGAAGGCCTAAAACTAAACAAAATATGGACAACAGCGTTAACAAAAGCTAACACCACTCTCAGATCCTGCCCACCACCAAGCCGAACCCATCACAGGCAGCTCTCCGACCAGCTCCCGTTATATATACTGCGACCCAAAGAGAAAAAAGCACATGAATTAGACCCCGGGGCTACCTACAAACACCCAAGAACCTCCCTAGGCTTATCATAAATCTTAACATCCCCATTACATACAATTTCTATCTTTCTATTTCTTCTCTTACTAATCATACATAAAAAACAGAACAAAAGCCAACCATTTACCCAGCGCCCGATTTCTTAATCCCCACATAATGCCAGTAAGGGTCAGTGCTCCGGGATGGCAACAAGTCGAAGGCCCTTGTTTCATGGAGCAGGGTTCACCTTTAACGGCACCTCCGTGCTGTGTCAAAATGCACAGTTGCTGTTGAGACTTCCGCCAGGACACTTCGATCGCACTGCCACTGAAGATCTCTGCCGCAGACGAAACGTCTGGGAAGATGAAGGACTCCAGTAGACTACAGCCCACAAGCCCGGTTAATACTTATATTAAACTCCTCTACAGCTTGTCACACAGAAATAAAAATCCAATTAATATCGCATTGCCCATATTTACCTTATTTATCAACTACATCAAGTAAAGACAGCGAGAAGCGAACGTTCATAAACTAAAGAAGATAAGTTTTTAAGCCCTTCTTTTTGAAATACCAAATTCAGAACGGTAAAACGGCTTGAGAATTCATTTGAGCACATGCAAAAGTACATAGAGCTTAAATGCGAATATTTTAAAATCAATTAAAGGGTTTTTATTTGCTAGTTATTTGTAGAAGCTTGAAAGACGTTCCTCAAATTTCAGAAAGGATTTGAGTTTTCCCCATTCCTTCCCGCAGTCAATTTGACTGACACAGTTTGATCATATTGCTGAGCGATAAGATATACAGATAATCCAAAAATACATTATTACACTATTGTTATCAACAATAACGCTCACAATTGTGACTATGACTTCTAACCATGGAGTCCCAGCTTCTAGAACAGGTATGGGCATTGTTCTCGCCGTATATTTACAACACATAAGCATTGGAACACAATTACAAGATATTGGTCATATGTTAGGCCAAGAATGGGCTCTTACATACTCGATGAGCAACTAATCAAAACATGCAAGTCACATAAGACAGATATTTTAGTACAGTTGAATTGCACTTAAGATATATACATTTTTGTCACATTGCACATTTTAATTACCTCCTCGTTATTTTATAACATACAAGGATCTGCTGTACGAGGCGGGACGCAAAAGAAATCGGTCTCCGACGGCGCTGCCACTCGTAAACGTAGTGCAGGGTTCTCACGCTAGATGGTGTTAGTAGAGACCTTCATGAAACAGCTGTGCAGACGGCGTCAGTGTAGAGCTGAACGTGCAACTGTGGTATTGTGTTTCTCTGACTGTTGGCGGGTTACCTCTGCGAAGTCGTTATGGCAACTTTAAAAGAACAAAGAGTGTGTGTGAAATGTTGTTTCCTGCTTAAAAACAACTGCAACGGAGACATGCCAAATGCTTCAGGAAGCTTTCCAGGAGGACGCTATGAGCCGCACACAGGTTTTCGAGTGGTTTGGGCGCTTTAAACGTGGTGAGATGTGTGTTGAAGACCAAACTCGTTCTGGACGCCCTTCAACATTGTGAAATGAGGAGAACATTGAAAAGGTCCACCAAAAGATACACGAGGATCGTTGCCACGATCGACCAAATTTCAGCAGTGACAGGAATCAGTTGTAGCTCGTGCCAGTGGATTTTGAGGGAGGATTTGCACATGAGACGTGTTGCTGCTAAATTTGTTCCGCGCCTTCTCACACAGGAGCACAAAACCATCCGCATGAATGTGTGTCAGGACTTGAAAACAGAGATTGTACGTGATCCAAACTTCTTGAACAAAGTCATTACAGGGGATGAGAGTTGGTGATACGGGTATGACCCAGATACCAAGCAAGCGTCAAGGCAGTGGAGGACTCCCAACTCTCCCAGACCAAAAAAAAAAGCAAGGCAAATGAGGTCAAATGTGAAGACGATGATCATTGTCTTTTTTGATGTTCGTAGAATTGTGCATCGGGAATTCGTATCCCCTGGCCAGACTGTTAACCAGCACTTTTACTTGGATGTTTTAAGGCGTCTGCGAGAGGATGTGAGGAGGAAACGCCCGGAACAGGTGACTGGTTTCTGCATCACGACAATGCTCCAGCACACACGGCCTTACGAGTGACCCACTATTTGGCATCTCAGAGGTGGTCTGTCGTTCCCCACACTCCGTATTCGCCGGACCTAGCCCCATGCGACTTTTTCCTATTTCCACGAATGAAAAAAACTCTAAAAGGGGAGCGTTATGACGATGTGGAGGCGGTAAAAACAGCTTCGCAAAGGGCACTGGACAATATCAAACTTAAAGAGTTCCAAACATGCTTCCATCAGTGGGAAAAGAGACTTGACAAGTGCATCGCATGTAATGGAGAGTATTTTGAAGGTGACTGAAGTAATTTTGTAAAAAGGTTCATCAATAAAGTTTTTATGACAACAATCCAGTTTCTTTTCGGTCCCCACTCGTATACAGAATTTATAAGTGAATATAGCTTCTTCCAGTTAAAGGCTGAGAAAGTATACCAAACAAAAGAATGTTGACATATTCTTAGCGTGAATTTGATGGTGTTTTGTTTTGGCGCTAGGGTGGATGCAGTCATCAGGGGAACCTTAACGTTTGACTCCAATAAGTAAAATGTAAGTTGATATTTTATTTTCTGTAAAAAATGCAAGTACTTTTTCTTCAGTTTGGTTCACGTTATGTTTACTATTTCAGTTTGATAAGATCTGTAATATATTTTCAGTTACAAATCTAGTTTTGTGAATAGTAATAATAATGAATCACTGATTTCATTTTGTCATTTCTGCGTTTTCAAAAGCCCCTGGGCTAACTACGTCACATGGGCCCCATACCTGTTCTAGATGACTATACAATCTAGCAACACACAACCTAATAAAGGGACTGCATCATCCTTCTAAAATAAGTTTAAATATATTTTCAAATATAAACAATTTTCTCTATACATTTTAAAAAATATTTATCTTCACACATATAATGACATACGAGTTAGAAACACACAACTTGATAAGAGGAGATCTTAACCATTTCAGAAATGGACAACACATTTAGAAGGCACGTAATGTACGAGTCAGATATCACCTGTGGCTCCCTCTTAATGGCCAATGACCAATGTCAACTTAACAATACTTTCTTAATGTAACCAAAAACCGAGCAAGATAACTTTGTACGAAACTTGCATTTCGAAAGTTCCGGCTGAACATCCCGTTTTTTCGTGGTTACCGCAGGTCGGTAGGCAGTTTCTACAGTGCTTCTCGCTTTACCAGGAATTACTGTCCATCACTTCGTGTCCATATCATTTCCTTTGTACCACCAGGAGATGGCGACTTGTTTGTGGCGACGGGATGATGCAAGAGGAGTTATGATTATAAAGTAACCGGACCAGTTGCGTATATTTTAGGCTATCAAAGCTATCACCGAAGCCCATATCTAAAGTAAACTACAAATTAATAAGAAATATTAATAATAATTGCAGTACCAGCTAGTTTCCCCAATAAAGAATTAGTACGTAGGGTGAAATATCTCTCTTTCCCTAACAGAACAGAGGTGCAAGCAGAGCTCCGGAAGCTTACTGCAATAATTTACATTTACGATTATGGGAAGAGTGAAGTTAAACATATTCTCACCCGAAAGTCGGAACTCCCGATAGAACCGGCCGACAGTATGGCCAGACGGGAAGCATTGACGCCACGCCTACCCATTTGTCTCGTGTCACTAACTGAAGCGATGATTAGGAGAGCGGCACGAGCCCTGTACCGTCTCTTTCCCCTCCCACCAGACGTCTGGAAACCTCGGGATAATTGTGCGCGCCGCGAACCTTCCAGAAACGGCGATCTATCCTATATAAGGCCTGCAGTTGGCCAGTCAGCTCAGTTCTTGGTGAGCAGCCGTGAGGAGCGCCGAGTGAGAGAACGGACTGGAAGACTGTGTACGTGCATCAGAGGAGTTGCGCGTAATTGCGAGTGCGGGGTGGACCTGTGACAGACGAACTGGTGAATTGTAATTGTGTGCGCTACGTAATTCTGTGTAATCGGCAAGTGTACCAACTGTAAGTCGGTGGAAATAAAGAACATTTTGAGTTTGTGCAATTGGACTTTTAATTTCACGAACTCCACAGTCACAATATTAATATTAACTACAAATCATACTTTTATAATAATAAATAACTAACATAACAATTTATATAAAATTCAAATGCCTACAAAGATTAACAATAACATTTATTAAAATTGGTGTTAAAAATACATGCAATAAAAAGTAAAATCAATTAAGAAAGTATTTAATAAACATATTTAAAAAACGTATTAAAACATATGCTAAGAAATGAGAAAATTACCTGATACCCACCCCATAAAATTCTTTATATTTAAATTTTGAGTACCTGTCTGTTAAAGTGTTCAGTTGTAAATATAACTTATTTTTTCTTATAATATTATATAATCTTTTATTTTTACTATACCTAAGATAAGCAGTATTTCCGCATTCCCATAGTGAATGTTCTGGGGTAACAATTTCGTCGCATGCACATGTCAGTTTGAATTTGGCCAAATCTAAATAAGTATTATTGAATAGGGACCATTTCCCGTTAAATAATGGATTGAGCCCTGGGACGGCTGTATAAATTCTAATCCTTGTTTCTCATAAGCTTGTCCCGTATCTCGTGACCTTATCACCTCTCATTGGCTGCTATTGCAACATAGACTGTTGTGCAGTAAAATTTAGTTCGTTATTTAGTTCTTTATTTGTTGGAAGACAATTGTCAAATTTATATTTTCGTAACTGTTTGAATTAAATATATTACGCAACAGAGTTGATTTATCTTAAAAGCATGTTAATTCTTAAACGAATTAAAGAGGAGGTTCCTTTGCTCTCAAGCAGATGACACGATATCACGTGATTTAGCGGTAGTGATGACATATTTGTTTATATGACTTTTATCACTGACCTTGTTTTGAACTGGATTTGTCATGCACCGCCATTCGAAGGTGTGTTGTGCCGAGTACGCGAGCTAAATTATTTTATTGATCGTTTATTGCGCGTGTACTTATGATATGTATAATGGCAGAGTCTAGCGCCAGTTTTTCGCTGAAGCATTGCAAGGGAAAACAGAATTGTGGTGCATGTGTTTAATGCACGCACAGAGAAGAATCCGTCTTTGCCAGTGAGAGAAGTCGAACAGCTGTGCTCTGAGCTTATAGGTGTGAGTGTTAGATGCGTAGGAACATCGCGACATGAAATTGAGACAACAGGAAAACTTACCACTCCAGGGGCGATATTGCTGTGTGACGAAGACCTTATTTAAGAACAATCAGACTGTACCGGGATACAAATCGCAAAATATACCACCTTGACGAGACTGGGGTGAATGAAGGACACACGACAAGTATGGCGTGACACGACTTTTAAGACTGAAAGACAAGCATTTTTGCAAGGTATGTGTGCTGGTTTTAAAAAATCCCAGTGGAAAAGGCCGAACACCTTGACGAGACTTGGGTGAATGAAGGACACACGACAAGTATGGCGTGACACGACTTTTAAGACTGAAAGACAAGCATTTTTGCAAGGTATGTGTGCTAGTTTTAAAAAATCCCAGTGGCAAAGGCCTAATACCTTGACGAGACTTGGGTGAATGAAGGACACACGACAAGTATGGCGTGACACGACTTTTAAGACTGAAAGACAAGCATTATTGCAAGGTATGTGTGCTGGTTTTAAAAAATCCCAGTGGAAAAGGCCGAAGACCTTTCATTATAAACTTGTTTCAGTTTCATTGCTCATTCATTCAGTTTCAACTTGCTCAGTTTCATTATAAACTTCATTATTTTTGCATGCCTTCATATTCTTATTTGTATCTTCCTGGCAATTATTATGACGTTTACTGCAGGTTTAAATGTGACGGGAAGGCACCGCCTATGGCCCATGGCGCGAAAGCATTACCCAATTAGGGTAAGGGGGAAGGTAGTTGCACGCGGAGTGATACAAATCAGCGGGGCAAGGTTATATGAAAGAGAGATTAATATAACTGCGTTACCTTTTGTTTAGAAACGTTTACATAACCTTTGTTGTGTAAAACTGTTTGTTTGCAACGACTACATCTCATAACATTAACATACAAATGTGATAAACATTCCGAAGAAACTTGTATATTAATATAATTGTTTAAAATCATCGAGAAGTAACCTTTAAAATGTATTTGATTACTGCCACAAATACAAACAAAACTGCAACTCGACATTGAACCGAAGCTTGTGACGTCACTATATTCAACTGTCAACTACGGGCTCTAGTTCCGAGCTTCTCCGTTGTACTGCGTGTTGCGTAATAGAAAATACATATTTCTTCAAATGCAGTAATAAATTGTAGAGCATAGATTATATTTGCTTAAGTTACAAAGTAATAACCTATTTAAAATGTTTACAAAACGATTTATTACTATGTTTAGCGTCCCTTTTTCATCCATTTTTCATCGACACAGCTCCTCCTTTTCTTGTTTTAAATAGACAATAATCTAATTTTAGGTGCAATTCTTTATTCCTGGGGAATACTGCTGTATAAAAGTGTGTAAATACCAGCTCAAGAATGTTTTGAAAAATCAATATATTGTCAGAAGAATTTATAATAAATCTATGTGACGCATTGCAGGTTATCCAATAATTCGTACATTAACTCGGAATAATATATGATACAAATATTTAAAAAACACCTATGTTGTTAATTTCATATTTATTACACGAATAAAACGTAAAAGAAGCAGACTATCCTGCCAAATACTTTGTAATCCATTGCATTCATTTTTAAATTACATCCCAAGCAGTTCCTTTGAGACTTCTGCATAAGGTGACCTTGAACTGTTTCGCGGGGAGTGCCGTAAACATCAGCATAGTTGTTACACTTGAATATATCTGACTGTTTCGTAGAGTGAGAGACAGTTCGAGAATCGTTTGTCAATTTGAGACTGTAAATTACTAACTCAAAAAGTACAGATATTTTTCGACTCTCACATTTCTAGAAAGCCATTCACACGTTTAAGAATTATACAAGGGGCGTCCAGAAAGTATAAGTTCTGTTTCAATTTATCTCCACTGCAGCGCTGCGATCGCAGTTCCGCACATGCACAGTAGACGCTCCGTATCAATAAGGAGAAACGTGCGCCATTGTGAGATCGCTGTCAGCCACGTACGCTTTGTTGTGCTTGTTTACAATGTCGGTGTTGATTGAAAATCCCGCCGCTTGTGAAATCAGATCTGATTCGTTTTCTGAATGCTAGGAAAGTGAAAACAACTGAAATTTATCGGAAAATTTGCGATGTTAACGGGCAAAATGCGATGAGTGATACAATGGTGAGAAGATGAGTCCGACAGTTCAATGAAGGACGTAGTGATGTGCACGATGAAGAACGAAGTGGGCGTCCATCTTTGGTTACAGAAGAACTGGTTCACGCGATTGATGACAAGATCCAGGAAAACAGCAAGTTTACAATTAGTGCTGTCGCTATGGAATTTCCCCAAATCTCACGATCACTAGTTCATGAAATTTTTACCGAAAAAACTGAAATTTCGTAAACTTTGCTCACGTTGGGTGCCAAAGATTCTTACTGAGCAACTCAAAACAAAACGGATGGGTAGTACACTTCAGTTTTTGACTCGTTATGATGAAGGCGGCGAAGAATTTCTGACACAGAGAGTCACAGGAGATGAAACTTGGGTTTCTTACGACATCCCTGAAAGTAAGCGTCAATCAATGGAATGGAGGCAAACCTCATCCCCAGCAAAGGTTAAGCCGAAACAAATCTTGACACCTCGAAAAATGATGTGCACAATGTTCTGGGACAGGAAAGGCATCATACTCATTGATTTCTTAGCGCGTGGTCAAACAATGAAAGCAGATATTTATTGCGGGGCACTTAGGAAATTTCGCCGAGGAATGGTGTCAAAAGGTGTTGTGTTTCTTCACAACAACGCACGACCACACACCGAAAATGCGACGAAAAACATTGGATTTGGCTGGGACGTGTTTGACCACCCCACTTACAGCCCTGACCTTGCTCCTAACGACTTTCATCTATTTTAGCATTTCAAATCTTTCGTTGGCAGTCAACACTTCAACATTGACCAAGAGCTGAAAGAAAATGTTTCCAACTGGTTGAAGACACAGACGGCATACTTCTATGACAAATGCCTGCAAAATTTCGGCACTTATGTGGAAAACTAGTTTAAGAGTTGTAGAATTTTGTGCCATAAATGATTTTTCTGTATCTGTACACAATTTAATTTTACTACCAAACGGAACTTACTTTCTGGACGTACCTATATCTCTGATGATATGGATTAGTTGCATTTAACGAGGGGTAGTTTCGTTACTTTACTGTTTTAATTGATATTTTGTTTGTTCTCTACGTCATGACCAAGCAAGCTGTCTAAATCCTCCATAATTACGTGTAGCACAACTATGAAGAATTCGACCATATATATATATGACTAGAGAGTATATGAGAATTTTGAACCTTGCTTTTTGTGCTTACTGCCCTAGAAAGAAGAGATGATGTGAAGAAATCACGGGAAACCGTAGCCTGATTGATGAACCGGTTACACAGGCGGTATGCTCTAAGAAGGCTTCCCTCTGACGGAACTGAGAAAAACTCGACCCACTTGAGGCGGTTCATATAATGCTGTTATTGAACTATCTAATCCGCAAGTATCTGACAAACAAGTGAAGTGAAGGACAGTTAATTCGTGACAAACGATACACCATGTGACCGCCCCCGAATGTTAGCCTCGGACGTTAACGAAAAAGTATTGCGATTCTTCAGTAAATTAAACTATACACGAAGCACAAACTGTTTTTTCTAAAATGGTTAAGACTTCCAATAGATATTACTTCAATAGAAAGTGTTGAAATCAGGACTGAGAGGAACTGGCGCAGGTGCAGTGTCGCAGCTGGTTGGAAGACATTGGAATACGTAATTCTTGCCGCTGTTATTGTCCCAGTACTGTGTTCCCTTGCACTGGAAGCGGACCGCGAACTCCAGTCGCTGGCCGATCTGAACTGTGTGCGCGTACAACAGGAAGCTAAACTTGTCCGAGAAACCGTCGCACGAATTAGGAACGTAAGTCGCCTGCAAGTCCGCGAACGTCTCCCAACCGTCCAGCGTGTATCTCACGTGAACACTCTTGTGGAAGTCCAGGTTTCGAACCCTGACCGTGCCAGTGATAGAGAACGATACCGCGTCACTGACCACGGCATTCTCCAGACACACTTGCCTCTCTCTCACACGGTCCATGAAGTCTGGAAGACCTCCAGGCTGCTGGAACAGTGCGATCAGACACTTATCCGGTCGTCTCAGGTACACTACTTCCGTCGTAGGCGGCATACAGAAAGCAGGGGATTCGTTAGATGCCAGATCTGCACATTCCAGATCTTCGTACGCAGATTTCGGAACTTTGGGTATTTCGTCGAGGAAGGTGCGGACGTCTGCTAGATCTAAGCCTAGCACGTCTGCGAAGCGCACTATTTTCTTTCTGCTAGGGGTCCCGGGTGGCGTTTTTCCGGACTTTAGAGAAGAGCAGCGTCTGACTCGGGGAGTCGGCCTCAGTTCGTCTTCCTCGTCACTCTTTGCCGGTTGTTCTGCTTCTGGGGGTTCGATCACTAGGCTTATGGGCCGGTTTAGTTTCGAACAGGGACGATCTTCTTCTGGCTCTTTAGCTGCCTCAAGATTAATTTCAGACAAATTCATTCCTCCTGAGTCTTCCTGAGGGATTTGTTCATCCTGAGCTTCTGTATTGTTGTTATTAATTTCAGGGCTTACGTTACATCTATTTTCAAATCTGAAAGTTTCATTTTGTGAATTACATCTGGACGATTCTGCTGTGTTTGGGTATCCACTGTCTTGTAAACATAAGGAACTTAAACCTTCCGCTACAGCCTTTGGAGAATCACACTCGAAGAATTCGTCGGTCGAAGAGCCTTCATTGGAATTCGACTTCCAGTTGTCTCGTCGATCCGTCGCATCCGGGTTAGGAGGAGACTTGCCCTCTTGATCGGAAGTTGAGTCGTGTGTCTCCCTATAGACTGGGCCTTCAACAAAGCCGTTGTAGAACACTGGGGTCGCAGCAGCATGGCCAGGAGAGGGGAAGCACCCAGACTCGGACGACAACTGCTGCAGAATGCGAGGTTTACCAACTTGTAACTCCGGCTCCGACTCCTCTGCAGGACTTTCGCATTCTACGTCAAAGTCGTAATAGATATCAGATTCAGAAGAGGAACTAAGACGTGGTTGGTGATTGGTGACCATCTGTTGTCGGTTCAGCCAACTCTTCTCATCCTCGCTGTTGGCATCACTGGAGTCAGCTCGACCCAGCGACTGCAGACGGCTCTGAAGACTGCGAGCGAAGGCTTCGGCAGGACCACGGCAGCTCATGGGGAAGAGAGTTCCAAGACCACACGTTGGTCGCTCAGAACTCATCGGACCTACAAACACAAAATATCACCAAACATGTAAACACCATACACTATAAAAAATTGGAACAAATTCACTTTATAAGTTTTGTGCCCGATTTCACCAACAGATGTTAAGAATTAACACCAGCTTAGCAATTGTTAAAACAAAAATTGCATTTCACCAACAAGTGTTAGCGTAACACTCGTGTTAAGTCTCTTGTTAAACTAACAAGTCACATTTCTGATGTCAAGTCCTTAACAATTATAAATAGTCAACATAGCGGGCATGAACTCAGCTGTTGATGTCGATTTGCTATATTTAAGATCGTCTAAATGGCATTCGTAATAGAGTACGGCCTATGAGGAGAAATACTTTTGAGGAGCTATCAGACGGAGGAATAGACTGTCCAAACATGTTGCTATGAAGGTTACTGCGGTAGTACAAGAGAGGTTAGAACATGTATCGAAAGGAATATGACGATCTCGTCTTTTCTTCAAGTATTAATAACTTTGCGATTTTATAATTTCACTGAATTATGTGGATAATATACTGTCCACCTCCCGTCTTGAAACGTTCAAGTCACTGGTCCTTCTTCGCTCCTCGTTTTAAATTTACGTAATACTGAGTTAGAACATGCATCGAAAGGAATATACCGATCTCGTCTTAGCTTCAAGTATTAATAACTTTGCGATTTTATAATTCACTGAATTATGTGGATAATACACTGTCCACCTCCCGTCTTGAAACGTTCAAGTCACTTGTCCTTCTTCGCTCCTCGTTTTAAATTTACGTAATACTGAGCTAGAACATACATAGAAAGGAATATGCCGATCTCACCTTTACATCAAGTATTAATAACTTTGCGATTTTATAATTCACTGAATTATGTGGATAATACATTGTTCACCTCCCGTCTTGAAACACTCAAGCCCCTTGTCCTTCGCTCCACGTTTTAAATTTACGTAATAATGAGTTAGAACATACATAGAAAGGAATATGGCGATCTCGCCTTTGCTTCAAGTATTAATAACTTTGCGATTTTATAATTCACTGAATTATGTGGATAATACATTGTTCACCTCCCGTCTTGAAACACTCAAGCCCCTTGTCCTTCGCTCCACGTTTTAAATTTACGTAATAATGAGTTAGAACATACATAGAAAGGAATATGGCGATCTCGCCTTTGCTTCAAGTATTAATAACTTTGCGATTTTATAATTCACTGAATGATGTGGATAATACATTGTTCACCTCCCGTCTTGAAACACTCAAGCCCCTTGTCCTTCGCTCCACGTTTTAAATTTACGTAATAATGAGTTAGAACATACATAGAAAGGAATATGGCGATCTCGCCTTTGCTTCAAGTATTAATAACTTTGCGATTTTATAATTCACTGAATTATGTGGATAATACATTGTTCACCTCCCGTCTTGAAACACTCAAGCCCCTTGTCCTTCGCTCCACGTTTTAAATTTACGTAATAATGAGTTAGAACATACATAGAAAGGAATATGGCGATCTCGCCTTTGCTTCAAGTATTAATAACTTTGCGATTTTATAATTCACTGAATTATGTGGATAATACATTGTTCACCTCCCGTCTTGAAACACTCAAGCCCCTTGTCCTTCGCTCCACGTTTTAAATTTACGTAATAATGAGTTAGAACATACATAGAAAGGAATATGGCGATCTCGCCTTTGCTTCAAGTATTAATAACTTTGCGATTTTATAATTCACTGAATTATGTGGATAATACATTGGCCACCTCCCGTCTTGAAACGTTCAAGTCACTTGTCCTTCTTCGCTCCTCGTTTTAAATTTACGTAATACTGAGTTAGAACATGCATAGAAAGGAATATGACGATCTCGCCTTTGCTTCAAGTATTAATAACTTTGCGATTTTATAATTCACTGAATTATGTGGATAATACACTGTCCACCTCCCGTCTTGAAACGTTCAAGTCACTTGCTCTTCTTCGCTGCTCGTTTTAAATTTACGTAATACTGACAAGTTGTTTGGTGCTTGTAGTAGTGACACGTGCATTTGAGTTAAGTTTGTTTCCAATTTTTTCCCACGTGACATCTTTCTCTTTTAAATTCAACGCATCCGTCCTCTTATTTTCTACGATATCCTTACACTTCGTCAGCAATTCCATTAACAATTCTTGCTCCATCGACGAAAAATTTGTCCTACGGCTTTTGTTTACGATTTTGTTCATCCGTCATTTTTCAGCTTGTGCAGACGAAAATGAAAACAAAAGCGTACCGCAGTACGTTCAGAAATTAATACAAATCATCCACAGGCTTTTATAGCTGTGATATTTACAAGTTTCTTGGCGTTAACACGTGTTTGTTAACATTTCTAGAAAATAGGTAGGTGAAATGCAAGAAATTTAACATTTGTTACGTAACATTTGTTAACTTCGATTTTAACATCTGTTGGTGAAATCAGGCATTAAAGTTTGTACTTCTTGTTCAAATTCGATAGTAAAATTACATGGAGGTTATAAACTTAAAATATTTTACTACTCGACAGAGGTTGATACGTTTCAGTGACACAGGGCTGCTGTGGTTTATGTTATTTATTCCAAGAGTGAAATATTATTAACTCAGATATGCCGGAAATGAGTTTCACCTTAAAGTTTCCTTCAATTCCTACATATTGTGTTGTGTTAAGTTAGTTTTACTTTTAAGTTTGATTTATGAGTCACTATGTTTACACTCAAACTTCACTTACTTGTTGTGTAATTGAAACGTTTTCAAGATCATTCGATCTCATCCTCAGCTGGTTGGTGACTAAATGAACCTTCCTCTTCTTCCACTACTACGGAGCTCCGATCACTCTGCCATCTGGTGTTAGGGGCACTAAGTTTTAATACTTCATTTAATGCCGGGATTTCAAAATTTATAACTTTATCACGGTTTTTGTTTATGAATATTTTTTCCCAAATATCCGATTCTATGGGTGTACTTAAAGATTTTAACAGTTTAATGTTGTGGCCAATGTTGTGGTTTTCTGTCCAAAAATGGTGTGAAACTGCAGATTTTTCTGTTTGTTTCAACTTAATGTTCCTCTGGTGTTCTTTTCGCCTGGTTGACAAGTTTCTCTTAGTTTTTCCTATGTAGCTTTTTTCACAGGTTTCACAATTAATCTGATAAATTCCTGATTTCAAATTGTTGGGGATTGTATTTTTCAGTGGTTTATTTAGCGGGTTCCTCAGACTGAATTTGTTTTGGGGTGCTAGTTTTAAGTTTAGTCTTTTGAAGATCCGTTCACATTTTCTAAAAGCCCATGGATGGTAGGTGAATTTTCTATATTGCCAATTTGTGTTTTTAAGTGGTGTGAGAGTGGTATTTTTTGATATTATCTTCGACAACAAGTAAGTGAAATTTGAGTGTAAACATAGTGACTCATAAATCAAACTTAAATATAAAGAATACTTCAGTGTTAATAATGCTTCTGCTTTTAATATTTAGTTTTACTTATTTTGACAGGTTTTACTGCCGAACGTTCACTTGTCTATGAATTATCAAGTGTCCCATATGTGGGACGTTAGGAACAATGGAAGGTAAGAATAGTGACTGTGTTTCAAGGGAAGGCGCTGTGTACTGTATACTAGAATCAAGAGTGACATTTCAATAGACAAGTTTTACAGACGTGTGCAAATAATTAGACTCATTCATATTTTTTCTTTTCTTCAGTTTAACATTCAAAATAATAGCTATTTACCGCCGTAACCTATTTCAATTTGTCATAATTCTTTTCCTTGCTATAATATGAAGCATATTCAATGAAATTTCTCCCTTAATAATAGCTGTGGGATTTTTCTTTTACTTATAGTAATATGGTGGTAGCTCTGAATTAAGAGCAGCCATTTTCTTCATGTCCGTTTATCCAACTGTTTGGTGATATTGCTTTCATTTGGTGAATGTAGTAACTGAAGATTGTTAATATTTGCCTTTATTGTGTTTTATTGCTAATATATCCTCAGTATTTATTATTAATTGATCTCAAGCCAGGTAACATCGTGTATCTTATCCTTAGCATTCACATTGATTCAAAATGTGAGGTTATGGGTAAAA